>CABHPP010000188.1:0-14328 GCA_902168425.1 Peromyscus attwateri | reverse complement strand
CCTAACTATGAGTATTTTTTGAAAAACAATTTCAAGGCATAAATGTTATATTAGATGAAATGGGTGTCAATTTACAAATTTTTTTTTGTTTGTTTGTTTTTCAAGACAGGGTTTCTCTGTGTAGTTTTGGTGCCTGTCCTGGATCTCGCTCTGTAGTCCAGGCTAGCCTCGAACTCATAGAGATGCGCCTGGCTCTGTCTCCCAAGTGCTGGGATTAAAGGCGTGTGCCACTACCACCTGGCTTACATATTATCTTAAAAGACCTTTACTTAGAAAAAATCAGCAAAGACGTAAGAAAATCATAATACATTCTAAAAATATTTAACATTTAATACAGTTAAAGATTTAATGTAAATCATAATCACTAGAGTAACCACCAAACTATACAAAAGAGATAAAAAAGCACACTAAATAATTACAACGGTGTAGTTCAAGATATACAAATAACCAATAAAAGGCAAGAAAGGAAACGCTAAGAAATGCAATATTGAACAAGCAAGCAGGGCTGCTGGTTAAGCCAGCAGGTAAAGGTGCTTGCCACTGAGGCTAACAGTCCACAGATAGAGAGAACCAACTCCCAAAGTTATTCTCTGATCTCTACATGTGCACTGTGTGGCATGCACACCCATATACATACACACAATAAATAAAGATTTTTAAATTTTAAAAATGTAATAACCAATAAAATGAAAGACTCAATCCAAACTTAGCAATAGTTACACAAAATACAAATGGTTCATTTTTCATTTTTTTTTGTTTTGTTGTTTTTTTTAAAGGGGGCAATGGTCGATTCTGCCTCAAGTTTCAGGGCAGGAAAGACCTGGCTGGTAGCTCACAGTCTCAAGCCCCAGCCAAGAGACAGTCTAGCAGAATGGCTTGAAGGGCCATCTTTCTAACGTGTTCCTTCTAGGAAACATGGCTCCTCAGGTGAAGACACAAAGGCATACCAAGGATAGAAGGAGACAGGAGGTGCCACTGCTCCAGTGTCTGACAAAACCCAGACTTGGAACCAGAGCTAACAACAAGAATAAAGAAGGTACTTTACACTATTAATGGATCAATCCATCAAGAGTGTGAGCGAAAACTCCTGGAAAGCAGCTGTGTCTGCCAAGACTGACTGACTGACAGAACTACAGTGATGTGCAGAGGTTGGAATGTTACAGGTCTACAGGCTAATTATTACCTTACTTTGGGCTAGCTTTGGTTCCCTGAATAGCTATTCTTACCCACCTGTCAGAACTAACATCCTGTTATGTGACAGATAAAAACCTTTTGAAATTTATGAACTTGTCAGACCGCACCTTCCACAAACCCAAAAGCTAAGAAAGTCATCATACAACACCCAAGTCTTATGGAAAAGCTTCCTCCACCCTGCTGGAACCATCTCTCTAATGTACCTGTCAATGTATTCTTAACTTGCCTGGATTTATGACTTTCTTTAGCCCATAAAACTATAAAATTTCATGAAACTGTTTCCATGTTGGAACATGGAATTTGGGGTAACCTAAAATCTGTATTCTGAGATCATGGGAGGTCAAAATGGCTTCAGAATAAAACTCTCTCTTATTCTCTTTAGGTGAGAGATGTGTTTTCTGCATTGACAAGGACATATGCAACCAAACACAAGTGCACCCAATTCATAAAACAAATACTACAAGATGTAAAGTCAGAGTTGGGCAGTGGTGGCGCGCGCCTTTAATCCTAGCGCTTGGGAGGCAGAGACAGGCGGATCTCTGTGAGTTCGAGGCCAGCCTGGGCTACAAAGTAAGTTCCAGGAAAGGCACAAAGCTACACTGAGAAACCCTGTCTCGAAAAACCAAAAGATGTAAGGTCAGACTAAGCCAGCACAGGAATCATAGGTGACTTCAACACATGACTTGAAACAATTAACAGGTCATCCCAGCAAAAAAAATGAACAAAAGAAACATGTGGATTCAATTACATCATAAACCAAATGGATTTAACAGACATCTACATAACATTTCATCCTTGGCCTGATAACCTGAGTTTGGAGGTAGGAAGTAAGTGATTTCCACAAGTTGTGTCTTCTGACCTCTACCATGTGTCATTAAATTAATTCATCTAAACACTGCATAATACACATTTTTCTTTACAGTCCTCATAATTTTCTCTAAAAAAGACCATTTATTAGGACACCAAGAATATCTTTAAAAATACAAGAAAAGTGAAATAATTCTGTGTATTACATCTGGTCACAACAGAATAAACTTGTCCTAACAGCAAGACAGACTATAGTACATATACATATGGAGATTGAACAGTATTAAATGATGAATGGGTGATTGAAAAAAATCAGGGAGAATTTTTTAAATTCCTAAAACTGGATGCAAATGAAAACACAATATACCAAAAATGATGAGATACAAAAAAAGTAATTCTAAGAAGGAAGCTTATTTAAGAAGGAAGTAAGGACCTCCTACATTAAGAAAGCACACTGACCAGGTGTAGTGGCGCACACATTTAATCCCAGCACTCAGGAGGCAGAGGCAGGTGGATCTTTGTGAGTTTGAGGCCAGCATGGTCTACATAGAGAGTTCCAGGACAGCCAGGGCTAAACAGAGAAGCCCTGTCTCCAACAAACAAAATAAAAGAGAGGGAGAGGGAGGGAGAAAAAAAAGAAACCACAAAGTGCCAAGCATGGTGATGCACGCCTTTAGCCTACCCAGGAGGCAGAGGCAGGTGGATCTCTGTGAGTTTGAGACCAGCCTGGTCTACATAGTGAGTTCCAGGATAGCCAAAGCTACATAACAAGACCCTGTTTTTGTTTTTGTTTTTAAAAAAGAGAAGAAAGCTATTGAATAACCTAATGACATCATGTAGTCAAAACACCAATACCAAAGCACGTAAAATAAATAAATTTAAATAAAAAACCAATTTATAAGTAAGATTAAAGAGGAAGCTATTATGACACATACCAAGAAATTAAAAAATCATCATGACATACCTTACAAATATATATTCCACTAAACTGGAAATTCTAAAAGAAATGGATAATTTCTAGATATGTGACCTACGAAAATTAAACCAAGATGAGGTAATTTTAAAGAGAACTATAACAAGTGTTGAGAATGGAGCACTAATAAATTGTTTTTTAAATCTCTCAGGGATGTCAAGTGAGTCAGAGGTTAAGCGCACATACTGTTCTTATGGAGGACATAAGTTGAGTTCCTAGCGCCCATGCTGAGTGGCTCATTTCCTGTAACTCCAGCCTCAGGACACTTGATACCACTGGCCTCCTCAGGCACCTGAGCACACATAAACACACACAGATACACACATATACATACACAGAATTTTAAGGCAAAAATATACATAGGCTCAGGATTCAGTGGAAGATGTCACCAGACCTTCAAAGAACACTTCTGGAAACTATTCCATAAAATAGAAAATGAAGCAACACTACCAAACTCTTTTTACAAAGTCAATACTATCTTGTTACACAAACCAGATGAAGACACAGAAAACAAACAAACAAATAAAATTATGGCTCTATCTCTAACAAAAATATATGCAAAATTTAAAAACAAAACTATGGCTCAATCTCTAATGAAAATATATAAAAAATTATTTTAAAAAATACTTGCAAACCAATTTCAAGAACAAAGATCATCAGGTTTGTGCACAGACCTGATGAATTGAGTTCAATTCCTGAATGCCATAGGGTGGCAGGAGAGAAGCAATACCCCAAATTTGTCTACCTCAATGAGTGTTGTGGCTCATGAGCACCTGTGTACGTATGTACGTATGTACACACATACATACACACACACACACACACACACACACACACACACACACCCCTACCTCAATATGTGTTGTGGCTCATGAGCACCTGTGTACACACACACACACACACAAACACACCTACCTCAATATGTGCTGTGGCTTATGAGCACCTGTGTATACATACACACACACACACACACACACACACCTACCTCAATGTGTTGTGGCTCATGAGCATCTGTGTATACACACACATACACACACACACACACACACACACACACCTTTTCCAAAAAAGATTTATTTACTTATGTGTATGAGTAATTTGCCTGAACGTATGCCTGGATACCATGTGCATGTCTGATGCCTGCTGAGGTCAGAAGAGAGAGTCAGATTCCCTGGAACAGGAGTTTTGGATGGTTGTAAGCCACCATGTGAGTGCTGGAAACCTCTCCTGGATCCACTAAAAGAGCTGTAAGTGTTTTAAACCACTGGGTCATCTCTCCAGTCCCACCAATTCACCAATTAAAGTGTGAGTGAGTGTGTGTGTGTGTGTGTGTGTGTGTGTGTGTGTGTGTGTGTGTATTTCACAATGATAAAGTGGGCAGCATTTCAGAGATGCAGGTATAATTCAACATATAATCAGTAAATGTTAATACAGCACATGGATTCAAGGACAGAAATCACATGGACATAGATACAGAAAAAGCTTTTGACAAAATCCAAAAAAGTCCCGGAAGAACCTGGTAAAAGAAGGACACTGAGTAGCCCAAACAAGCTTAAGCAGCAAGAGCACATACTGGTGCAATACTGGACCTCTCACAGTTGCTGACCTCAGATATGCTGGTCATAGCAGCACCAACAGTAAGGCCCAGGCACAACCAGACCTGGACACTAATGCAACAGAAGGCAAACAAACCCAAGCAGCAACAGCCACTTGACTTCAACAAAGGTATCAAAAAGACACACTAGAGTATGTGACAATAACAAACAACCTCTTCAACAAATGGTCCTCAGAAACACGGACATTTTTACATGTAGAGAGAAATGAAACCAGATTCCTACCTGTCATCATAACATACATCCGTTCAAAATGGGTTGAAGACCTTATATAAGACTTGAAACTTAAACTTTCAGAGCAAATATGTCAAGCAAGATACAGGCACAGGCTGGGCATGGCAGTGCCTGCCTTTAATCCTAGTAGCACTCAGGAAGAAGAGGCAGGCAGGGATCGATGCAAGGCCAGCCTGGTCTACATAACGAGTTCAGGTCAGCCAAGACTACATAGTGAGACTTTGTCTCAAAAAGACCAAGAAGATAATGGCACACATAAAATCTTTCTGAGGACAATATCTCAAAATATAACTAAAAATTGATAAATGAGATTGCATAGTATAAAAACCTGCACAGCAAAGAAACAATCAATGGATTGAATAGCCAGCCAATAAAAAAGGTAAAAGTATAATGACCAGAGTGTAAGGGAGTGAACAAAAGCAAGTGGGCTACAGTGACAGCTGAACTTCTAGTTCCAGCAATAAATTAAAAAAAAAAAAAAAGAATTGAAGAACTGAAAATAATTTAAAGATGCAATTAGCCTTTATCCATTGTACTTATCTTCTAATAGAATTAAATAAGAAGTTAAAGAGAAGACTCAGTGGTTAAGAGCAGGCACCACTCTTCCAGAGAATCCAAGTATCCATGCCATGCAACTCACAACCATCAAAAACTCCAGTTTAGGGGGAGTCAATGCCTTGGGACTCTGTGGGAACCTATACTCATGTGCACATCTCCACACTGACAAGAACATATACATATTACTAAAGATAAACCTTTCTGTCTATACAAATATAAGCTGAAGAATTTCCATCTGGGCTGGAATGTCATCTCCCTTCCCATCCCCGGAGAGTCAGACTAACAAAAACCCTAACATGAGGCATGAGAAGCCCCCTTTTGAGATGTTGGTCAGGTTGTCAAGGACTCCCAAAACATCATAGGCTACTGCTATTGCCCTTCAGAGGGAAGTCCTTTTTGCTGAAGATATCACACACTTTGGACACAGGACCCAGAGAACCTGAGCTGGATCTGATCTGAAAGCCTTGTCCCCAAGGACTACTTCTCAGGGTACCAGAAGGTGCTATGCCAAGGGAGGAAGGCAACTACTATTCCTACCCAAATATGATGCCTATGGACCACAACAAGGACCAGCAATGGGGTAGTAACTATAAGGTTGCAACAGGGACATGCATACCTTGGCAGAAACCAACAGCTTTCCAAATTGGACTAAAGTCTCCTCAACAAGAGGAAAACCATGCCTGAAAACCTTAGCCAACTACCCAGAGCTATTGAGGTCATGGATCTTGGAGGAGAAGTCACAACACCGCCACTTTATCGAAGCAACATGATAGTTAACTACAATCAAATGTTTATCCTTACAGCCACACACAAATGAAGTTCTCGCCCCTCAGCAAAGAAACTTCTCTTGCAACAGACAAAAACCACTTCTGAAAAACCACAACCAATCAAAATGTAGAACAAGAGATTGTGTGGTGCCCAGTCCCAATTCCTGCACCTAAGGCTCAGAGATCATTGTAGAAGAGGCAGAAAGACTTAAGACCTAAAGGAAAAGGAAGTTTGCTGCCAGAGTGCATAGCCTAGAAATGTCAAAGGCCAGGCGTAGGGTGCATACCTTTAGTCCCAGCATTTGGGAGGCAGAGGCAGGTGTATCTCTGGGACTTGGAGGCCAGCCTTGTCTACAAAGTGAGTTCAAGGATGGCCAGGGCTGTTACTCAGAGAAACCCTGTCTCAAAAGAAAAAAATTAAAAAAAAAAATAGGGCTGGAGAGATGGCTCAGAGGTTAAGAGCACTAGCTGTTCTTCCAGAGGTCCTGAGTTCAATTCCCAGCAACCACATGGTGGTTGATAACCATCTGTAATGAGATCTGGCGCCCTCTTCTGGCCTGCAGACATTGTATACATAATAAATAAATATTTTTTAAAAAATTAAAACAAAATACTAGTCAGCAATCAAGAGAATTCGGCATGATTTGCTAAGTGAGTGGAGTTACCAAGCTCCTTTTGCCCTAATGGGTTCTAAAATCTCTGCAACCTCCCAAAGCCAGTAGAGGGCTGCAACAGCTCGAGAGAAAATAGTAGCTTCCCCTCCATTCTTGGCAATGGAAGCTAAAGAAAAATTAGCAACACTCAAAAGTATCTAGTATCAACTACAGTAATTTCTCCATTGACAGTGGGAAAAGCTTAAGAGATTCCAAAAGAGGTCAGACGCAACCCTCCAAATCCTAAAAACAACTTTTTTTCTTTTTTTTTTTTTTGGTTTTTCGAGACAGGGTTTCTCTGTGTAGCTTTGCACCTTTCCTGGAACTCACTTGGTAGCCCAGGCTGGCCTCGAACTCACAGAGATCCGCCTGTCTCTGCCTCCCGAGTGCTGGGATTAAAGGCGTGCGCCACCACCGCCTGGCCATAAAAACAACTCTTACAACACCCTTTCCTCCTTTTACAAACTAGTAGGCTCCTGAAGGTAAAACACCACCAATCCAGAGTAACAAGGAGGAAAAATCAATCCAACTGTGTTAGCAATTCCTTACCGCCTCACAGACCCTGCTACATAACACTACCAGACTAACCTGATTAAAATGACTCTTTTGTTAGACTTTCAATCTAATTTTATCAAATCTGTTCTGCATACAAAGCAGAACTAAAGTAAAATTTTCAGTAAATTTCAAATAAATCTCAGCACTCTGAAGACAGAGGCAGGTGGATTTCTTAAGTTTAAAGCCAGCCTGTCTACATATCAAGTCCAGGCCATCTAAGCAAGGTTACATAGTGAAACTGGCTCAAAATAAAGAAATAAACAAATAAATAAATGGAAAAGCAATTTTCAAAGTAAACTTCTAGGTCATGTTTGCAATCTTAATTCCCTAGGTAGATACTCTTAACTGCTATATACAATGTACAACAGAATCAAGGGGGAAAGGGTCCAGGTTTCATGACAGAAATCATACTTGGGATACACTTTAAAAAGACATTCACAGAGAGCTAGAAGAAAAGACAAGCCACTGTTGGGAAATACATGCAGAGATGGCAGTAAGAAAACATCTATGAGGTGTGTACATAGCTTCAACTGAATTTGAAATGTTCATCCTTACATTCATTATGCTACTTTGTGTACCATTTAAATTACTTAAGAGATTTCAATTTAAAAAAAAAGACCTTATTTATTTATTTATTTACTTGGGACAGGATCTCACTGTGTAGCCCTGGCTGATCTAGAACTTGCTATGCAGACCAGGCTGGACTTGAACTCACAGGGATCTGCCAACCTCAGCCTTCTGAATGCTTCAACTACAGGTGTGCACCACCCTGCCCGGCTCTGAGAGTATTTCTGCTTATGTGTGTGACTGTCTTGCCTGCAGGTATATTTGTGCACCACTTTTGTGCAGAGACCAGAAATCAGAGCCTGCAGGCCTGGAGTTGCACACGGTTGTTAGCAGCCATGTGAGAGCTGGGAACTGAAGCCAGGGCCTCCGCAGGAGCAAGTGCTCCTCTTAACCACTGAGCCATCTTTCCAGGCCTGGTCATTTGTCTTGTCACCTATTCTCCACCACAGCATATGATTATAGTCCATCTTTTCAACATGTCATACCACTTAGGAATAATCCTCATACATTCTAAATCCAGTTTGTTCCTGGATAAAACTTACTGTCATTTTCCTGAATTCTTTAAAAATAAACATACACTCACAATTAACACACACTTGGGCCAGCAAAATGGGTTGGTGGGTAAAGGACTTGGCCTTGAAAGCCTGGCACTTAAGTCAGAACCCTAGGGCCTATGTAAAGATAGAAGGAGTGAACTGACTCACAAAGTTGTCTTCTGACCTCAACATATGTACTGTGGCATGTGTATGTACACACATGCATGCACACACACACACACAATAATAATAATAAAATAAAAGCTTAAAAAATAAATATACTTTAGCTTTGATAACAAGTGTACTTTTAAAATGGCAGATAAGGGGAGAGGGTACATAAAATCAAATAAACTGCAGTAGAAGGTCTGTTTAGAAAAAGCAGAGAGGAATCTTTATATATTGTTGGTGGAAATGTAAGTACACATACTAAGGAAAACAGTATCAAAAAAATCTCAAAGAAAAATTGGAAACTACAGCAAAGTTAACAGAGAGCCTGCACAGTCCCTCAAAGACTGGTAAGCCTAAAGACACTAAGGAAGCATGCCCATTAGCTTCCCCAGAGGGAGGCCCATGATGCTGCTTCCCTACTGGCTCAAACTACCAACGAGCACCACCACATAGTGCCAAAGAACCAAGACCATCTGATCCCATCTGTCCAATGGTACCTGACCTAGCACTGAGGGTAATGCCAGGCCCTCCCCTTATCTAAGAAGATAGTAGCTCTGTTAGGAGGGAAAGCCCCTCCAAAAATTATAAGAGATTTTCTCATCGCTGCCGGACTTAAAGGACCAAGACACTCTCTAATTCAGACATGGAACCTTTTACTGATGGGAGCTGAAGCCTCTAACAGAGGGAACAGCTCCTCACATCAGGAGACTCAAAGCAGCAATACATCAAGAAAGGGGACTACTTACCCAAGAGGCCAAAGAAATTAAAAACAGAGACAAAATCATTCAGCTCCTAGAAGCTGTCTGGGCCCATGACTGTGGCATCGGTCACTGCCAGACTTACATAAAGAGTCAAGGTTGAGTGAACTGGGGAAACCAACTGGCAGACCAGACTGCCCCCTGTGAAGATGGCCCCACAGTCCCCTCCATTACACCCACCCCAGAAGATATGTTTACACTCAGGTGCACCAGAGCTCATTCATAGAAGCCAGAGAAAGGAAAAGAACAATTGATGAAAGAGCTACTAAAAATCAGGACTGGCCAATTACCTCAGACAAAAATGTAATAAATCCAGAGATGACAGTTCCCAGTCTAGTCCAACAAGTTCATGAAGGAACCCATCTAGAAAAACTGCCCTGTAAGAACTGCTGCAAAGATATTTTGGCAGTTCTGAGGCTGCCAACACTGACCCAACAAGCTAGCACAGCATGTCTGCAATGTGCTCGGAACAATCCCAGGGAGGGACCCGAGGTTCCCACACTGGCACAAAAAGAAGGGTCCTACCCATCCGAACACCTAGAAATGGACGTTCCTGACCTTCAACCCAGCAAAGGGTACCAATATGTGCTGTTTATGCTGTGCACTCTTCAGTGTAGACGGAAGCTTCTCCTACCTGCACGGAAGATTAGCGTGAACGTTGCACACAGGGTACCACCCCCCATCATCAGGCTGTGTTGTGAGAGTGAACAGAACCTTTATAACAACACTGGCCAAGCACTGCCAAGAAACGGCCTCCCTTGGCTAGAAAGTCTGCCTCTTGTACTGTTTAGGGTGCACTGCACACACTGTAAATGCAGTGACTCTCCTTTTATGGGCTGCCCACCTCCACTGCCCTCAAAGGACTCAGGACTTCCAAGAGTACGGACATACCTGCCTCCAGCAGTTCTTGAAAGACTTGGCTGACACTGCACAAAAAAAAAAAAAAAAAAAAAAGAAAAGAAAAAAAATTGCTCAATCCTCACCACTCCCTCAGCTCTTAAAGCTGCAGGTGTCACCAGCAGTTGTAGGCTACACTGCACCCACACCAAGGCTGCTGTGGACCCCAGCTAGGAGTCAACCACGAGAGTCCCAGACCCAGGCTAGCCTCTGAAATTGACCATTTCAAAAATACCTCAGAATGGGAACAATGGCTCAGCTCCTACTCTGCCTCCCGATGTCCTCCCCAAGTGCGTGGATGCACACTGGAGCTAGTACCCTGTCACATAAATTAGTCTGGAGAGTAACTTTGTTCCAGGGCAACTCCAATTCTTGGACACCCATCAATATAACTAAATGCCCCACAGAGGGATTCAACCTTATCTCCTTCAGGTGATGCTACTTGGAAACAGGCCAGTCGTGGGTCATCCTTCAAAGCTGTGAGGGAACTGCCTACACAGGAAAACAAACTATGATTCTTTGGTGATGGCCCCAGATAGTGACAGCCTATAGATGACTTGTTAGAGGACCAAAAAAAGATTATGGGGAACCTAGTAGTCTTAAATACTGGTCACGTGCGGACTTTGCCACAAAGGGGACCTTGCCCCACAGAGGGACAAGGAGTTAAGGCTGTAACGGGCCTTAATGGAGAAAAGGAACAATATGGAGACTGACCACAGAGAAACTTTTCATGTGAGAAAGCCATGTCTCAAAACTCTGGCTTTAGTAAATACAGCCACGAGCTCCTTAACCCAGGTCAGGACTGCGGGGTTTGCTTACCTGCAAGCTGGGTTACTTATACTGGAGTAGGAATGAATAACCAACACAAAAGGGGAAGGTTTAACTGGACCACCTAGGTGTTCAGGTCACAGGAAAAGACCAATGTACAGAAAATTAAAGCCAGGCAGTGGTGGCACACACCTTTAGTCCCAGCACTCGGGAGGCAGAGGCAGTTCGAGACCAGGATGACCTCAAACTCTCTGTAGTCGTCCTGGTCTACAGAGAGAGTTCCAGGACAGCCAGGGCTATACAGAGAGACCCTGCCTCAGGGAAGAAAAAAAAAATTAAAAGGGCTGTACCAGACTAGTTAAAAGAGCAGTAGCTGTTAATAGGACACACTTCACCTGCTTCAGCAGATAGCTGCAAACTGGTATTCTTGGGCCCCAGGGTAGATGTGCTCCCAGGAAGTGAGGTCCAACAATACTTACATCCCTTAGAGTCAAGAAATATGCAAACTCCTGTACTTTTCTACCCGTCCTGTCAGGAATGGCTCTGACAGGGCCCATGACCATCAATGCCACTGCAATAGGCATCCAGTAACAAGTTCAACATAGGTAGCTCTCTACTTAGATCACGAAAAACATAACTACTGTTCAGGAAAAGAGTCACTCTTCAGAATCACACGAAGACATTGGCAGCAATAGTCCTCCAAAACCACAGAGGATTAGACTGGATTCCCACTGAGAAGGGGCATATTCAAGGCCTTAAGTACGGTTTTTATGCAATCAGTCAGGAATGGTACAAGAAAATGCCAAAACGTTGTTAGAAAGGGTTAGGCTAGAGGTCCAAAAGAGAGCCAATGGAGTACAATACAGTTCATATGCCAACCCATCGCTTCAAGGTAGATTCATGAGGTGTTGTGAAGGTGAAAGGAGGGAATGAAGTAGAATACGGTCAAAAGACCAATTATTAGATGATGGTTTATTGATTAATTTAGTGATTTACTTACTTAAAGCACTGCTTATACAGTCCATTTTGCCAAGCATGACTTCATTTGCTATCTGGAACAGAATGACCTAGAGAAATAGCTGAATCAATCAGTTGCTGCCTTCAACAACCTGCTGACTGCCTCATACGCTTCTGTAAAATCTCGCTTGCCTGCCTGCTCCACCTTGTAGTTTCAGAGTACAAACTGAGAATGCAAACTGGACCCAGGACCAAGCCTTTCAGGAGCTGTCCTGACTATTTAGTCCACTGGTGACACCTCCTCGTTTCCACTCTCGTGGGTGTCTGAGTGCTTATTCCAGAAAGATTCCAATAGTGATATATGCTGACAATCCCACCAGTAAAAGGCTGAGGTGACGGTAGGCTGCAGCCAGTCTTTCCAACGCCAATGAGAAAAACCTGTCTCAAGATACACAGTGGAGCCGGGCGGTGGTGGAGCATGCCTTTGATCCCAGCACTCGGGAGGCAGAGGTAGGTGGATGTCTGTGAGTTCAAGGCCAGCCTGGGCTACAGAGAGTTCCAGGAAAGGTTCAAAACTACACAGAGAAAGCCTGTCTCAAAAAACCAAAAAAATAAATAAATAAATAAAATAAAAAGATACACAGTGGAAAGCAAAGGAGGCACCCAAGCCCACCTCTTTTTTTTTTTTTTTTTTTTTGAGAGGGTTTTTCTGCGTAGCCCTGGCTGTTCTAGAACTCCCTCTGTAGACCAGGCTGGCCTTGAACTCACAGAGATCACCTGCCTCTGTCTCCTGAGTGCTGGGATTAAAGGAGTGTGCTAACCACCACAAGCTCCTTCTATCCTCTTGTGGTGTACACCCACCACCACTACCACCACCACCACCACCACCACCACCACCACAGAGATGAGGGTGTGGTTCAGAAGCAGGGCACTTGTCTAGCAAGCATGAGGTCCTCCTTCAATCTCCAACACTAAATAGTGAGGTAGGCCAGGCAGTGGTGGTGCACGCCTTTGATCCCAGCACTCGGGAGGCAGAGGCAGGTGGATCTCTATGAGTTCGAGGCCAGCCTGGTCTACAGAGTGAGTTCCAGGACAGACTCCAAAGCTACACAGAGAAACCCTGTCTCGAAAAACCAAAAAAAAAAAAAAAATAGTGAGGCAGGGTAGAATGTTCAAGATACATTATAGACATTTATGAAATTGCCAAAGAATAACTTAAAATATTAAATAAATGTAAATTTAAAAAACCTGAAGTTTATGATAATCACTGTTGCTCCAGTATAAGCAAGCCTGTGGTCAGGAATATATCTTTTCCTTTGCTCATCCTCTTTATGAAGTTACAAAGGGCTACCATCAGTAGACTTACAAGAACAGTTAAAGGAAGCAGTAAGCCACTTGTGATTCACATACCAGGTCATTCCCACCTTGACCCAATTATTATTTATAAGCCTACATCAAGACTACTACTGCAGATTAAAACTGTCACTTCCGTGACTTCACAGCAAAGCTGAATTGGTTAGGCCTTACTTTAGGCCTAATCTGCTCCTCACCGTTTCTGACTCTCACTCACACCTCACAGATGACATAAAAGATTTCAAGATGCCAGGACATTTAAAGTAGCATACACTGTAAACTGATTCAAAGTGGTAGTATTATTACTGTTAACTCTTCTGACCGGAACAATTAAGATTTAAAAGCCACCAAGTGTGGTGGCGGCGCACGCCTTTAATCCTCCACTCAGGAGGCAGAGGCAGGTAGATCTCTGAGTTCAAGACCAGCATGGTCTACAGAGTGAGTTCCAAAAGAGCCAGAGCTGACCTCAAACAAGTAATTCTCCTATACCCTCCTGCTAAATACTGGGATTCCAGGGATATGCCACTGTATCTGGCTTGGTTTTATTTTTTAAAATAAACCATTTCTTAATATATAGTGACACAAAATTTATTGTTTCCAGGCCAACCAGAGTTACATGGCTAGTCTGTGTGTGTGTGTGTGTGTGTGTGTGTGTGTGTGTGTGTGTGTGTAATCTGAAACCGTGCACAGCGACACAGTTTATAAACCTAGGAGGAGGAATATAAGAATATAAACTTCTAACATAAGAGACCAGACCCGAGCCAGGCATTGTGGCACTCGCACGCCTTTGATCCCAGCACTCAGGAGGTAGAGGCAGGAAGATCTTTGTGAGTTCGAGGCCAGCCTGGGCTACAAAGTGAGTTCCAGGAAAGGCGCAAAGTTATACAGAGAAACCCTGTCTCGAAAAACAAAAACAAAAAACAAAACAACACAAACACACACACACACACACACACACACACACACACAC
>CABHPP010000187.1:20955-51739 GCA_902168425.1 Peromyscus attwateri | reverse complement strand
TCTCTCTCTCTCTCTCTCTCTCTCTCTCTCTCTCTCTCTCTCTCTCTGGCATTTTAATGATCCATGTTCAATAGTACGTGCTGATGATATGTATCCTCTTGTTACCTTCCAACAGTAAGATTCCTTTGGAAGTAATAGACATGGTTGTCCACAGTTGGGGAGGGGGTGAATCTAATGTTTAATGTGCTTATATAGTTGGTGAATTTGACATATCAAAATACTACTCAGCCAGGCTGTAGAGATAAAGCTTACTGGGTTACAGAGCTCAATATTTGTGGGGGGCTCCCATATGTCCCCCATGGTTATGTGTAGTATGCTTCCATCTGGAGCCTGCTGTACCAGTAGGCTTGTTAGAACAGTCACCAATATTTCCACCACGGCATTTGTTGTTCTTTACCATGCCATGTTCCCATTATTTTTTACAACGATTCATTATCTGGCCATGTCACGAAGCAGGAAAGCCTCCATCATGAGCGGTACTGGCTCATAAAACTGCTGAATTGGGCTATTTTTCCATTGTTTCCCAGCAGATGACCCTTTGATTAAGGAATGGGAGAAAGAAAAGAAATAGAATCACACTCCCAAGGAAAATGTTAGTAATTAGGTCCAGTCACTGTCAGCAAGGACATGTGATTCATCCCAGCCAAGCACCAGCCCAGTATGGTGAATGCAATAAATGAATGCAGGGAATTAGACAGGACATTGGAGTGAAGGCCTGTGTAAAAACCGAGCACCTGGAACAATTTGAAACCTTTACCCAAGTTGAGAGGGGTCAACACTAATAACGTAACCACAAATATCACTGATGTGAGCCCGTCATTAGTGCAGAATTCCCTCCAGAGTTTCACTGAGCAAGTTCCATGGTCCCCTGTTTCCCACCGTTTATAGATAAAGCTGAAAAGGTCTGTGTAGATAGAGTTCCCAGCCTCCCCACAGAATCATCAGGATGCCCACACACAGCCGGGGCCCCTCCACAAATATGGAACACACTTTTGAATACCCCAACCCATTCTGGCAATGCCAGTGAAGGACAGTCTCGGGCTGCCTTGGATGCCCTTTGCCCAGACAGGAGTGAGTCCTCTTCCTCAAAAAGACTCACTGCATGGAGATGGCAGAATCACCCTGTGCAGCTCTGCACCACATCCTGCAAAACTCCGTGTTGCAGCACGCTGAGGTGGCCACCACCCATGGTAAATGTTCTCCTGCATGGAGAGAACGCCACCAAATCCTTCTCTTCCCAGGGCCTGGTCTTCTCCCTCCACTAGCCTCTCTGTTCCAGGATACAATCTTCTATACACCAAAACTAAGCTTTGCATATTCCAATGTTTATCGATAACACTGTGAGTGGCATTCACACTTTAGAATAGAAAACTCACAGCTTCGATGTTAAAATCCCAAGCTCCCCCAAAACAGGTGTATGTTTTACTTGCTTAATAGACCTAAATGATTCTTCTCTTAAATAAAAACTCAAAGCCTCAAACTTGTCTTTGTTACATTCAAACATTCACACAGAAGGTGGGATTGGAGATAGGGGGAAAACATTTGCCTGAAACTCTGTGGGAGAATGATGGTATACAGCCTATTCTCTGTTTAATCGAAGATATCAAACCTTAGCTCATCACTTGTAACTCAGGGATGCAGTTCAGAGCGTCATCAGTTACTGGGTGGGTGCACAGAAACTTCCCCACAAATCAGCAAAAAATGATGGCGCACAAATCCTGTAGACTTGAATCTTGAAAGTGCATGTGCCTTAGGTGGAACAGGACATGTAAGAAGCACTAGGGGATTACTGTGTGTGGTGGGGAAGGTATTAAACTGTAATAGAAAGTAACAGATTATGTTTAAAGAGTGAAATAGGAGAAAGAACATTATCATTTACTCAGACTGATAATTTATGAGTGACAGCCTTTCAGCATCCATGAGGGGAGTATGATTTAAAGTTATTCCGAAGAAAATGAATAAAAAATTTCTTAAATAAATTTAAAAAATGATTAAAAATCTATCTTTTTTATAAAAGATTTTATAAAAATCTTTTTAAGAATACTTAAAAAGCTATTCAGAAGAATAAATAAAGGGGAAAAAATTAAAGACACATGAAAAATGGAGAGGTAAATGGAAGTCAGGAGCAGGGACTTCTCTTGTTCAAAGCTGGGTAAAAGAGTGGAATCCTCTTCCATAACACCAGCCCTCACTGCAGGTTATACCACACGGGCTGACAGAGGAAGCAGTTGGCCTCTCATTAATGCAGATGGAGTGTGGTCGGAACAAGTTCTCCCTGTGTGGATCCACTCTCCTGGGTGACTCTGAGCTACTGAAAAGGTCCGAGAGTTCAGGAAACACCAGGCCCTTTTCAGACTGTCCTTTTCCAAATAGGTGCTGGCGTCACATGCTGACCCAGCACATGACCCTCATTACTTCTGACACTTATCAAAATAAACGTGCACACATGATCAATAGGTCTCCACCGTCCTGCAGAGACCCCAGCTCTTCTGATAAAATTCTCAGCGTTTCCCCTGGGCTCGGGGCTACAGACCGATCCACTGTCCCGTGGGAACTGGGTTAGGTTCTAGTGCAGATGAAAGCAGGGTGGGGGGCAGGATGCTCTCCCAGGACCTATTTGTGTCACTCCTGTGACTTGCACAGTTCCCAAAGAGAGCGGCAAACAGTGCCAAATGGTTCTCTGGGGCACCAGCATCCAAGTCCAAAAATGTGTAACTTGAAGAGAAAAACAAAACAAAAAAAAAAAAAAAAAAAACCCAGCCTTGCTTCCTAGGAACCAACTTCAACAAACCATCAGAGCAAATATACAGAACAATAAAAAGTAGAAAGAACAGCCTGGCCAGAGAGCTAATTAGTAAAAGAGCTGAGAAAAGACTTGACCAGAGGAGAAAATACAGTCTCATCACTGGGGCTGAAGACAAGGCGTAATGGGTAAAGGACTTTGATGTGCAAGTGTGAACACCAGCGTTCTGGTCCCCAGCACCCACAAAACGTGCTGGGTGGGTGTGGTGGTTGGCTTCTGATAGTAGCAACTTGGGTGGCAGACGGTGGGATTCCCTAGAGCAAGCTAGCTAGGCTACCTGAGTTGATGATTTCTGGGTTCAAGCGAGAGACTCCGCCTCAACATATAAGGTGGAGAGCGGTCCAGAAAGACATCTGACATCAACCTACGGCCTCCATGTGCACAGGTGCACACACAGGAATGGATGCACACCACGCACATACATGCAAATGTTTTAATTAAAAATCAAGAAGACTTTTAGATCTTACAAAGTGATTACACTCTTAAAAGATCTAATTACTTGGCTGGTCTCCATAAGGCAGGGAATCTTAGTTCAGAAACTAGAAGTCAATAACAGTAACCGACCCCCCCCCCCCCCCCCCCCCGCCGCCGCCAAAAAAAAAAACCATTGTCCGGAGAACCCTGTTACTTCATTTTGGGCAGTGATTTTCACCACTGTTCTGATTGGTGGGATGGCGGGTGAAAATGTAACAATATGAACAAAATCAGTCCTGGGGAGAGGAGCCCATCCCTGTTCTGCAGGCCTGTAGAATCACCAGCTCTTTGGCAGAACACTGAACTTCTCGGGGGTGGGCAAAGAGCCCCACACTCAGACAGCCCCAAATCAACCTTCCTCAAGAAGGGAAATTTAAAGGCAGGTACAGAATTTTAGAGTATTGAATGGTGTTCTTATTCCAGTACATGCAAGCAATAAAATTATCACAACGCAAGAATAAGAGCCAGAAGTGAGCAAATGGGCTAATAGAAAACTAGGAAGATATTAAATGCCCCGTAACAGAGGAGCAGGAATAATTGTCACTACTCACTCACTGGGATAGTTACACAGCCAATAGCATTTACCGATGGCAACAATATGGCAAATTCCTATGATACAGTATTGAGTGTGGGGAGGTAAAATGTCAAATGCTGAGATTGCAGCTATAAATAAGTCTGGTGCCAGAGGACAACTGAAAGGAAATATCAAAGTACTTCAGGTTTTTACATCAGGTTGCTGAGATGGTTTTCATCTATTTCCTGACTCTTTTGGGAAACAGGAGTAATAATCCTTAGTGGAAAGTAAACTGGGAATCAAAAATGAAAAGAAGAAAGGCCAAGTCTTTAATAACTATTAACATTTTTCACATCATACATAAAATCCAAAATACTGGAATTTTGGAGCTTTGGCAAAGTTGTATAAATACCAAAGAGGCAAATGTCTGAGGTTCACAGGAAATCTGAGCTCTCATTCCCTTTTTCAAATGCCACTCAGGATTCAGGTCACTGTGCAAAGGTCACAAAGGTGACCACCTCCACTGGGAGAAAGTCCATGCCTTTGTCACTGGGTAAAGAAGACCCTGGAGGCAGAATGCGTGCTGGAGAAAATTCCACAGAATCTAAAGCAGACTCGCGGGTCAACAATCAGGGCCGACTCGGAAAGGCACTCTCCACAGGTCACCCTGACTGCGTCTGCCATCTTTCTGTAACTCACCTGCTGCATCGTCTCAATGCTGTGCAGGCTCCACCTTGGTGGTCCTCTGCCATCCACTCTAGACAAGACTCAGAGGAATGTCCTTGGGGTTCAGGTGGTGAACTCCTACAGAAGAGACAGCAGGCCAGGAGAGGGAGAGCGCTGCCAGGAGCCATGCAGCTGCCCATGTGGAAGCTGTAGCTCCCTTACAGACAGCTCATGCCTTCACCCTACAAGCAGCTCACAGGAGGGTCCACTTCACAGAGAAGGATGTCTGCAGGGTCCTGTGCAAGACCTCCATGCACCAAAGTCATCAGATTCACAGAGTTCTAACCTCAGTATTCTGACCCATAATCTTTGCTGAAGGGTCCCGTTGTTAGCCATTTCCTGTAAAGAGCTCCCACATCTGTCGGCCAGAGCCATTGGCCATGCAGAGAGTGGCACACAGTAGCCTCATCCATTTAGGTCCATTTCCACGATGTTCTTGGATTCTGCTTTGAGGGAGCTTTCCAAAGTCCCAGTGTGCCTCTCTTCTTTCTACCTTCTGCCACTTTGCACCTATCTCTCTCTTCCCTCCCCAACCTCAGGTGGTTCGGGACCAGATCTCTCATTGCACCGTGAAACTGCGCCAGACCACGGGCCTCATGGAGTACTGCTTGGAAGTGATTAAGGAGAACGATCCCAGTGGCTTTCTGCAGGTCAGTATTTGCTAGTTCGGCTTCCGATTTCAGATGTCCCATAGCACTGAGTGTAGGACACACAGATGGGACATCCAGCAGCCTGGCTTACCATGTGTCCCTCAATAGCAGAACCTACCTGCATACTCAGAGAGTACAGGGGAGCCTGATGCAGAACACTGACTTCCCAGAAGTCTCTGGCAGCCTCTGCTACGAGACTGAGAAGTGCATGGGCTGCAGGGGGTGGAGGTGTGCTTTTGTTCTGTGCTTAATCGTGAAATTTCCTCCAAAGAAGAGAGTATTGCCTTGCCTGAGAATCGGGCCTTCTCCCTAACAGTTTGTCAGGGGAAGTCGTTGTGTGCAAAGTCCCTACCTTGCTGTCCCCTCCTCCTGCACAGTAAGCTCATTATTTTTTTTTTCAGTGGTACTAGAGGAGTTGTTTGGTTGGGGGATTTTTTTCATCGTCAATTACAAAGTGCTACGCCGTAACCTGGGGTTTTCTTACATTTTTGATACCAATGACAAGGAGCTTTTTAACCAAGCTAGGGCATGCAGATCTCTTCCAATTCGTGCTCCGCAGCCAGCCAAGAGCAACAGATGGGACTGAACGTAAGAGATAAAAGAGATCTCTTCCAAAGAATCAAGGGAGAGTCATGTGAAGATGGTGTACTTAAGATGGACGAGGGTGTGTAGCAGCCTCTCTGGCTTGCATACCTCATTCCCAAATTTTCTCTGGCTGCCCACACCTTCAAACAGAAGGGTAGAGCCTTTGGTCTTGTAGGATAATCTGGTTTCCATTGTATCATGTTCTTCGGAACTGTCAGCTTTTGAAAGCTCAGTAATAAATGCACGAGCATATTCCAGGCACGTCTATTCATTGGTTAAAGGTCCTAATTATTTACAAGGGCCTCCTTCCGGCTCAACAAAAATGTTCGGATTTGCTTCAGAAACTGTGGGCTACCCTAGTCATGACACTGTCTTTCTCACCCAGCACACTGAGATGGAAGGGGCCTGAGGTCCTCGCGGTTTGATGGCAACGCTTACAGAGTCCAGGAGCAGTGTTGTGGTTTGAATGTAAGTTTGTGTCTCTCAGGCTGTGGTCTTTGATGTGATTAGATTTCAGACGCCCTCATAAGGCGAGTCCACTTGACTGAGGACCAGTGGGGGAAAGGCACACTCACCCCCAGGATGACCACAGACTTCGACCTGAGCCTGGACAACAGTCCTCTGCTGCAGTCCATTCACCAGCTGGACTTTGTGCAAGTGAAAGGTGGGTTCTCGGGGCGAAGGTTATAGCGTCCAGAGTGGGGTTGGGGGAATGGACTCAGCAGTGACCAGCTGCTTGCTGCTGGGCGTGGTGGTGGTGCACTCCTATAATCCCAGCACTCTGGAGGCAGAGACAGGCACATCTGTGAGTTCAAGGCCAGCCTGGTCTACATAGCAAGCTCCAAATAAGACAAAATTAGAATAAAAAAGAAGAAATCAGGATCAGAAGAGGAAGAATCTAGAGGGACTCTGACCTCTGCCAGGGAACATAACACCTCCATTTTAGCTGTTTATGCTGAACAGGTCTGATAAACTCAGATATACTCAACCCCTGACTCTTGGGGAGCCCTGGAGAGTTCACACGTCAGGAGCAGAGTCACTGATATACACAGAGACAGTCAGAAGGGTATGTCACTGTATATAGCTAAGACCTTCCCACAAGAAGTGAACCCCAAATAGTGTCAGACATCACGGAGTTTAGGGATCGAAAAGAACACTTCCTCTCGGGTGGAGCGAGCAAACCAGGCATTGAGCGATGAGTGAGCGTCTGAGAGGCTGGCTGGACCCCGGAGAGAGGAATGAAAATGATCAACTTTAAGATTAGCTTATAGAACTCAAGGATATGGCAAGGTCTGTTTAAAGTCTTTAAGGTTTTTTGTTTTTGTTTTTTTTAAGTTGGGCACCAAAAGGAAGTGTAAGTACTCAAGATTAAAAACACAAGCGAGCTATGCAATGGTATTTCTTATGGCAATGAGATTAATCCATCTGAAGACTATTTCTGATTTTTTTTTAACTTCATGTTCATGACGTATGTAGATTCATACAACTACCACCACAATCAAGATAAAGAACTATTCCAAAGCCAGGTGAAAAGGTGGGGATCTCTGGCCCCAGCGATGAGGAGGCAGAGGCATAAGGATCATGATTTCAGACCAGCGTGAACTACAGAATAAGATTCTGTCTCAAGAACTAACCAGAAAGGCAGCCCTTCATTACAAGTCCCCCTGCCCCCAGCCTCACTCAGACTCATGACAGCTACTTCTCTGCCCTCCAACGCGACCATTTGAACACGTTCTGACCTTTTTTTGAAAACTGAAGAAATTGGGCCAGGCATGGTAGCTTGTTGCCTGCTCCCAGCACTCAGGAGGCAGAGGCCTGTGAGCTCTGAGATAGCCTGGTCTACATAGCCCATTCCAGGCCAGCAAGCACTACATAGTGAGACATTGTGCCAAACAAAGTAGATATAAGCCTTTCAAACAATCCAAAAATGAAAACAGTAGTTTTCAGGGCTGCCGAGGAGACTCAGCAATTAAAGAGTGCTTGCTGCTCTTGCAGAGGGCCAGAGTTTGATTCCCGGCACCCACATCAGGCAGGTCACAAAGCTTCCTGAAACTCCAGCTCTAGAGGAACTAACATATTCTGGCCTCTTTGGGCACTACCTTCACATACACAAACCCACACACATACACATAATTAAAAATAGAAGTAAAAATCTCTTCTTAGCTGGAGAAATTGATTTGCACTGTTCGCCTCTTACTTTAAGCATCCACATAATAAATGATTCCTAAAAGTAGATGCTTTGAAGATTGTATATGTTAGGGAGGAAAAAAATATACCTGCTTCCGCTTATCAGATAGAATCCTATAACCAACCAGAGAACGTTTAATACTGTTAGGGCTGCTGTCATGTGGATGAATTTGAATTCATCCATGTGTTTGGCACTCATACATCTCCTTTTCATGACTCTTGGTGTCTCAGTTTCCTCATTTTTTTTTTTTTTTTTTTTTTTGAGACAGGGTTTCTCTGTGTAGTTTTGGTGCCTGTCCTGGATCTCACTCTGTAGCCCAGGCTGTCCTGGAACTCACAGAGATCCGCCTGGCCCTGCCCCCGAGTGCTGGGATTAAAGGTGTGCGCCACTGCCGCCCGGCATCTTAACCAACTTTCAAAGTGACGTATAGATTCTAAGTTAAAATGTTCTGTTGTAATAAAAAAAAAAAAGAGGCACTTATGAACTATGAATCAAGCAGACATTATCCCAAGTGCAGGTGACTTTTTTTCCACTTCCATTTATTCTCCCAGCTCTAGGAGTCGGCTGAGGAACTTGGGGCGCAGGAAGCCTAAGTTACAGAGCCTGGTGGGGCTGGGGTCCACCCCAGGAAGTAACGTCAGAACACACCAGTGTCGTTCCCAAGGTGACCTGCAGAACTAGTGCCTCCCAGTGCAGCTTCTTTGAGAAATAGTTCATTTTCTTTCATGCATTTAGTCGTGTGTGTGTGTGTGTGTGTGTGTGTGTGTGTGTGTGTGTGTCTGTTTAAATTTTTCTCTGACACCTACATGGTGAAGTCACTAAACCACCTCTTGCAGAACATAGAGCCCAGGTCAATTGCCCCCAGCCAGCCTCCGTCTATCTCCAATCCTTTCAACATAATAAAACCACTAAAAAGTTACGTCTCATGTAGCGCGGGGGAGGAGCTACATCATAAAAGGGCAATGGAAAGGCTTTTGGTGGAAGAGGGGCAAAACCCACACCAACCCAGTTCACCTTGGGAATAGAGCAGGAGGAAGGGCACGCCAGAAGGTAGGAACCTCCTGGCTTTGACGTGCTTTGGTCGACCAGCAGAGCAGTCTGCTCCCACACTCACTGCCCTTTGGGTCTGGCCCACCCATCCGCCCCCTGTGGAGTCCAGGCCAGGGGGCAGGATGAATCTGGAGTATGCAGCTCCTGCGGCAGGGATGAGAACTGAGGTCTGTGTGCTGGGCATCACAGACCTCCTCTCCAAGAACAGTCACGTGTCCACTTAGCAGTGCACACAGAGGTAAGAGTGGAGACAGCTGTGTGTGCAGGCTGCTAAAGGCTGTCCACACAGCACAGAGAATGGCAGCAGCACCAGGGCTAAGATGCAGAGCACCCTAAATGCAGCAATCGAGCCAACGTGAGGGACATCCAGAGCAAATCTTTATGACATTAATAGAAAAGACCGTTTGGTATTTCTGTTTAACACTTGGTCTTAATTTAATTTGTTTTTGATTATTTTCCGACTGCCTTGTTAATTTATGTATCTTGCTTTGTGCTCATTAAGTTTAATCAATTCAGTGAGAGCCTGGTCCTGTTGTTCAGTCTGAATAATTTTTACCTGTCAGATACTTGTGATGAAAAGAAAAAGCCAAAGCTGGTGACGCAGTATCTGTTTACTGGCTGCAGGTGAACCATCATCACCTTTGGGATATTTGTTAGCACACAAATGGCTGTTCCTAGTGTGTTGTTAGCTTGCTCATTTTCTAAGGGAATTCTTAGTCGACCTAATGAACTGCCCTTTCACAATTTGTCAGTAAAAATACCCCCCCCCCCAAACTGCATCCTAAGTCCAAGTACAAAAGATCCAAATTAAATAGCATTTGGAATAATATTAACATAATGGGACCATTGTGACATAACAATGTCATTAGATATGTTTTTCTAACGATGTTACATGGGTACAGTAGAAACTCAAAATATTTTTAAGTAACTTAAAGTACGCATTTAAACTTCTGACATTGTTATGCAGAAAATATCTGCTTGTTTCTTGACAAGAAAATTTTCGAATCTTCCTGGTTTTGAAATCTTGTCAAAAATGTTCCTTTTGTTGCTGTGGAAGAAGACGGGTCTGCTGTAAGGGTCCACCAGTTTCTACTCAGGCAGCTGCTGCTTAGCAAGAATTCATGTTCTGGAATCACTGCCTTACTAGCTAAGGACTCCGTCACCCTGAGCCGGTGAACTCCTTCTAGAGAACACCGGACTGTTTGTATTTGGATGCCTGAATTGTTCTGGCATGCTTCTGGTTGTCCCATGATTAGAAGATCGCTTCACCTTCTTTCCAAACCATTGGGAGTGATGTTTGGGCTCCTAGTCTTCAACTGTATACAAATGGCACGCCAAGTTTTGTCTCCTGCTTTTACTAGAGATCATTGTAAGAATATTTTTCCAAATTCTCAGTTGGTATTGTCCACTCTCTCCTGGATCATGGGAATAGAGTTTTCATGGTCTTCCAAAGGTTCTGCTGTATGGGTAAGAACAGGTTTCAGGCGGCTACTTTCTCCGAAGAATATTACCCAAGAATTGTGTGAGCACATAGAACATTTAAGGCAAGTTGCTAAAATCGATTGTCTGCATGTTAAGCCCACACCAGGACAAAGCTGTGACCTAAAACTCCACCAGCCTTTTAGCACAAATGGTTGTTAATTCCTTTAAGTGCTTCTCCTCCCCTGGGGATATATTAATCTTCATTAACTCCCCTTGAATGCAACAGCCCTTGTTAAGTTCCAAGGTCATAGTCAAGGACAGAGCGATCTGCACAGACTCTTCCTTGTGTTGCAGGGAAAGAGCTGTAGGAGAGGGTTGGCAGGGACGGGCGAACACCCACATATGCACAGGCAGTCTGTTCACATGCAGAGGCTTGGGGGTGAAATGAGTGCTCTCAGGACATGTGTGATAGCCATCCTTTCTAGGGGACCAGTGATGACTTTCTAGACATGCCCTGCATGTCCTCTAGGTCAGTGTTTCTCAACGTTCCTGATGCTGAGACCCTTTAATACAGTTCCTCATGTCGTGGTGAAACCCAACCATAAAATTATTTTGTTGCTATTCCACAACTGTAATTTTTCTATGGTAATGAATTATAATGTAAATATCTGATATGTAGGATATCTGATATTCGGGACGGGAGAGGGGGTCACAACCCACAGGTTGAGAAGCACTGCTCCAAAGCTTAAATGTCATTCATATTGTTCAGCCACTGTAGAGGGGAATCAGTGGTCAACAGAGAAGGTGATGCTGTACCCTGGCATTCCTGACTGTTGGGTTTCAAACACGGGACAAATGGCTGAGGTGCCTATTAAACATATCAAAGTGGACTCCGGCTGCCAGGTTCTCCCTGCCTCCCTCAGTCCCTACCTGTTACAGGGCCCTCCTGGCTAGCACACCCACCCCCTACCCTAACCGTCTCCAGCCCAGGGGCTGGGCTGCCCTTCCCCCAGAGGCTCTTCCCCATATAGTCCAGTCGTTGTGGTTACTGCTCTCTTTGTACCTTTGGGCCCTCCTGGCTGCAACACCTCTTCCCCCTCTCTCCCCTCTCCCTTCCCCTCCCTGTTCTTCTCCCATGGCTCAGGGTCATGTCCACCCTGGACACTTCCAGACGTCCCTGCTCTGGCTATGCTCTCCCACAAGTCTACAATCAACCTTCTCCACCATACCTAGGAGCAGGCGGTGCCTTTTCCTTTTTATTTCTTTTTTTCATTCATTTGATGCTGAAACCCGGGACCAGTCATGTTCCTTTCCTTTCCTTTTTATTTCTTTTTTTTTTCATCCACTGACCACTGTAGCTCTGAATGGGAGCTACTTCAACAATGAAAACAGCCACCCACGGTATAAGAAACAGAAACATCTGGAATGAGATGTGGAGACTCGGCCCTAGTACAAAATTCCCAAGCCCCAGCTGCAGGAGCAGCCGATCGCATGCCAAGCCCGCAGCCTCAGAGCCAGCCTGCTAGACTTCAGGGGCCCAGTCCCACCACTTGTTAGCCATGGACAACTGGGTTTCAGTTTCTTTGTCTATGAGACAGAGATAAGAAGAGGGTGGCTGTGAAAAATCCCATAGGAATGCATGCGAGCCTCTGACCACGCGAGTATTCATAACACACCCCTTTGGGTTTGTGGTCCCTGTGGGAGTGGCGAGCCAGCTCCCTTGTCCTCACCACATTACTCTTTGTTTCACAGAGGAATTCTGGAGGGTTCTTAGTGTTCATGACCTGAAGAGTAAGAAGACAAATAAGGAAAGAGCAGCCTTCAAACGATGAGACTTGCAAACGTTAACAGAAGGCACTGATGTAGAACAGAGCCCCAAGCCTCCCCTCCACCAGCCTTTCCACAGACGCACGCGTGACAGCGCCCTGTAGCCGAAAGAACGTTCAGTCTGTAGTTTGTGTTTATAGGCCGGGAGAATACAAGGTGCCACAACTGTGATCAGACCAGGAGAAACCAATTACAAAGGGAAAGCCGAAGATATCCCGGAATGAACACAAGCCACAAAGACCAAGACAGTTAGGGAAGCCCCAGACACAAACGTTTCAACAAGATAAAACATTCTTGGACATCAGCCCTGAAACTGTTGTGCTATCTCCATGGCCAACCTATAAACTATAGAATGATTGAAAACACTTTGCATTTCCTGTAGACCATTTATTTATTTCAAACCTAATAAAATGAAATAGGGTATCCTAACACCTACCATAAAAATCTATTTTTCTAAATGTCAACCCTGAGCCTTAGCTAATGTGGCTGTAACTTTGACATACTTGCTTTTTATATACATCATTTCTGGTTAAATAAAAAATAGATGAAAATGGAAAAAAAATAATTCTTAGCACGTGGAGAAACAGAGTCAGACACACAACGGAGTCCAGTTTAGTCACGCCGGTGCCCCTGGGTAGCCCTCTACCCCCACCCACTTCGTTCATTCTCCTCCTGTTTAAATCTGAGACAATATTGAGATCTGAACATTAGTGACAATTTTATTTCTATTTTTTCTTTTACGGTCTTCCTACTGGGGACTCAAAATGAAGCTCCAGTGTTTTAATTGTATCAGGAATTGTGTATTTCAATTAATCACTTAATGATGCCTTTGTCTAATGGAGATTCTCGTTTCTGCTCAGACATTGAGGCATCTGTATGATTTAAGTTGAAATCATTTTGTGATCTTCTTCTTGATTTTGCAATTGATGAAGTGTACATTTGCCTTCAGTATGAACGAAGGGAAATGAGAGGTTGACATGGAGCTAATGAAACAAACAGTCCAAGGAATGGATTTATGATAGACCTAACGGAATAAGCATCCCAGGGAAATTCATCCATGTCTCCAGAAGCCCTCTGGACAACTGTTTGGCTAAATTCCACCATAAATATAAAATATGTATTCCTTTTTATAAAGGAAACCTATTTTTTTTAATAACAAAACCTTCACATACTGATAGACTTCAAGCTGGCCCCCAGCAGCAGCACCCAAGAGATGCCCCTTTCTGTGTGGATGCTCATTACAGCCTTTGGGAGTTACGTCTTCTGTCTCCTTTTTTCAGCTAGTCCTGGAGTTTACTAAACTAGGCAATGAGTTTCTCTCCTTTCCTCCAAATTCAGATGCTCTGGGTCCCCTATGACTGCAAAGCCATGGGTCTCTTAGAGGACTCTGTCCCGAGCCGTTGACATGTGAGACTTCCCATCCTAAAATTGTCCACCTCCCGCTAGCTGCTCCCTAGTTTGGTTTGTTTAATGCTTGACTTAGCAGCTCGGGTCTGGTTCCGTTGGAAATCTTATCCTTCACATCATGTACCTTGTAGCTGCTGTGGTCTCCTGGGTCTCACCCACCATAGACCCTGTTTCCCGAACTGTTGTGAAATCTACATGGTCCTGTTTGAAATGACTGACAGGAACATCTTTAACTCCAGTGCATGGCATTCCAAGTCTAATGGTGGTGCAGCACACCAGGTGTTCCATAATTAACATCTGGACATAAATTCCAACCTGTTCTCTCCTGTTATTAAAGCACAGGGGGAAATGTTCTGGGGCTAATTTAAAAAAATATATATTGGTAAGGGAATGGAGAGATGGATCAGTGGTTAAAAGCTCTTTCCGCTCTTGTGGAGGACTTGAGTTCAGTTCCCAGAACCAATTCAGTGGCTGGCAACTGTCTGTAACACTAGTTCCAGGGTATCTGACACCGTCTTCTGACCTCCATGGGCACTAGACATGCAAGGGGTGCACGTGTATACATGCAGGCAAAACACTCACACACATAAAATAAAAATAAACACCTAAATTAAAAAAAATGTTTGCTAAAAGCATTTCCCTCAGCTGTGTATATTGAGTTCCTATGTTAGGAGCTGGATTTTCAACCAGCAGTTTTATGTCCGAGTGTCAGGAGATTCAGCTACTTAATAGTTTGAAATAATATAAAAGGCCGGGCGGTGGTGGCGCACGCCTTTAATCCCAGCACTCGGGAGGCAGAGGCAGGCGGATCTCTGTGAGTTCGAGGCCAGCCTGGGCTACCAAGTGAGTTCCAGGAAAGGCGCAAAGCTACACAGAGAAACCCTGTCTCGAAAAACCAAAATAATAATAATAATAATAATAATAATAATAATAATAATAATAATATAAAAGGATCAGTCTAAATTGTAGAGGGTTGTCAACTCAGCTGATTCTCACAAGACTTGGAAACATCAAGAGTCCCCTGTCACACTCAGATCTGCTCCTGGGCTGACAGCCAACTTGTTCTGTACCTGAAAAGAAGTGGGCCTGACCTCTCACTGTTCCAGGCTATGGCTGCCATGAGAATATAATGTCAGGTTCTTTAGAAGTTTCAAGTCGAGTGAAATGACTTGTGTCACTTGGTACCAAGTTTCAAAGGTCCACAGCTGTTGCTGTTTATGGGCACAAGATCTAGAAGACCACTAGTGAGTGGACGGGTGGATGGATGGATGGACAGACTTCTTCCTTACCAGCGGGAAGCTTCTCATTACAAGCTAACGAAACAGTTGTAACTCAACAGAAGCTAGAGTTGCACTAATTTCTGTTTAGCTTCCTCTCCAGTCCCAGCCACCCCCATCCTACAGCTGGAGGAGTGTTGTACCCACAACAACAGTGCCACGCTGTCCTGGAAGCAGCCCCCTCTGTCCACTGTGGCCGCCGAAGGATACATTCTGGAGCTGGATGATGGAAGTGGTGGTCAGTTCCGGGTAAGCAGATACCCTACTTATTAAGCAATGCCAGGGACTACCTCAGAAGACCTGCTGTGCAGTCACGGCATGGTCTTCCCATCTCTCCTGGAGGTGGACCACCTTGGCAGGGATTTCTTATAATGTATCATCAAAGATGGATGGGGTCTGTCAAATCATCGAAAAGACAGTGTAGCAGCTGCGTGACAGAGCCTATTTCTTGTCTCTCTGAGCCTTTGGGTCCGCATCTGCCAGTGAGGGGCCAAAGATAATAACATGTGTCTTGCTTAGGATTTCTATTGCTGTGAAGAGACACCATGACCACGGCCACTCTTATAAAGGAAACATTTAATTGAGGCTGGCTTACAGTTTCAGAGGTTTAGTCCATCATGCAGGAGTATGCAGGCAGACATGGTCCTGGAGAAGGAGCTGAGAGTTTTACATCTTGAGCCACGAGCAGCAGAAGCAGCTGTGTCCTGGGGCATAGCTTGAGCACAGGAGACTTCAAAGCCCACCTACACAGTGACACACTTCCTCCCACAAGGCCACACCTACTCCAGCAAAGCGACACCTCCTAATAGTGCCACTCCCTTCTGAGGGCCGTTTTCCTCCATACCACCACAACTTGTGTGTGGTGCTTTGGTGCTTAGAGTTCACTGGATAGTCTGTGGAAAACCAGCATGCTGCTGCATCCACGATGAACCTGCAATATTAGCTGTTACTATCACGATCATGATTTAGTGCTGCTAATACCATCAACCATTGCCTGAACCTTGTTTCTGCTATGACAGATTCTAATGTTTTGGACGGACACTTTTCCTACCTGGCAAGCTCTTCCATTACAGCTTCCTTGTTGTGAGAGTTTTTCTAGTAAAATCTTTCTCCAGTTCTTTGTTTTTCTCCCTGAGCCTTTCATGAGACAGAGCTGGTGCCCAAAAAGTATTACTTCCACAAGGCAGGGATGTGCTGACCACACTTTTGTTTGTGGTTCCCTCTGGATATGAGGCAGCTGCCTTTTGGCAAGATGTGGCTGTGGTGCCCACAGATTAATGATCTCTGTGTGGCAGCCTGTCTGTGTGTGCCTGCTTCTGTCTCAAACACACTGTATTAGTCAGGGTTCTCTAAAGGGACAGAACTTACAGAATGACTCTGTGTATATAGAAAGGGGACTTCTTAGAATGGTCTACAGCTAATCCAACAATGGCTGCCTATAAACAGAGAGTCCAAGAATCCGGAAGTTGTTCAGTCCATGAGGCTGGATGTCTCAGCTGGTCTTCAGTACACACTGGAATCCTGAAGAAGCAGGCTCTGATACCAGTGACGGAATGAACTTGCTAGTAAGGGCAAAAGCAAGCAGGCAAAGAGAGAAGCTTTTTTTCTTCCATGTTCGTATAGGCTGCCAGCAGAAGGTGTGGCCCAGATTAGAGATGAATCTTCCCACTTCAAGTGATTTAATTAAGCAAAAATCCCTCACAGGTGTGCCCAGCCATTTTGACATTTTAGTTAATTCCAGATGTAGTGAAGTTGACAACCAGAACAGCCATCACACACACACACACACACACACACACACACACGCACACGCACACGCACACGCACACGCACACAGCTTGCCTTCTACCTACCCCACCACAGTCTTTCTGAGCTTTTGTTCCTGGGAACTCCCATGCTGAGACCCCCAAAAGGAGCACCTTTCTGGATACCTAGGCCTATCCCAGCACTGACAAAGAGGAGAATCTGTCCAAAGCAAACCCCAAGTCCCAGAAGACTTTCTTCCCATCAGTAGGAAAGCCTGGGCTTCTAGCTTCCAAGATCAAAGCCTACAAAGGCCTCCTCCACCTCACTGGTTTTGTTCTCTGCTAGAATTAAATACTTTCAAACAGGAGGTATCTTCTATGATGCTCCTCAGGATTCTCTCATCTGGTAGGGGAGACTTTATTCACATGTGTGTTGACTGGCATGGAGAAATCATCATATCTGGGTATCATCGAAGGCTGTTGCCACCCCAAGGTCTCTCTTTCCTCCCGATGCCTTACACCCTGTGAGAGCACTCCCCTTTCATCCATCTCTTTCGTCTGCACATCTTATCTGATAGGCCCAGACTTCTAACCATGGAGAATTTTCAACTTTGACGCATTGAAGCCAGCCTAAACTTAACGTTTAAACTAAACCACTTATTTTTCTCACAGCTAAGTTTCTTTTTCAGCCATCCTTTCACAGACATTACACTCAGAATCCCAGTACCAGCTGGCTCCTCTCTCCTGAAGGCCCAGCAGTAAAAGAAATCAGCCTCCGCTCCCTTCTAGTCAAACCACGGCCCTCACATCTGGGTCCCTTCCACTTACTCCACAGCTGTGGAAGGGGTCACCCTTGTGCTAGGGTGTGTGACCCCCTTCAATGGTCCATCTAGTTATTCAGCACTGGCTTTACCTAGGGACTTGTTAAAATGAAAAAATCTTAGCCCCTACTTCAGGGACCTATGGGAACAAAAACCATATTGTAATAAGATGCATAGGTCATTCATACGTGCAGATGTTCAGAATCCCTGAATGAGCGAACGTAATATGCAGGTTTTCCGAACCGCTGCATCAGTAATGAATTAGTCGACAGGTACTCCAAGCCCTCGAGCAGAGGGCTGGCACTTTAAGCCGTGTTTTGCATGCAGATTGTTCTTAGTCATTACATCAGCCTAACTTTGCAAAGCGTGCTGCTGAGGAGGGAAGCAAATGCCTAGCCTATGCTGAAAATGCATCATGCTCGGCTTTATTTTAAGCCTTTGAAATGTCATTCTTTCTCTGGCCCTTCTCTCCGGTACTATGGTGCAAACCTCCATTCCAATGGCTTTGAGTATAATCCTTGTGACAGTTCCTGAAGTTAGAAACATAGCTTGCAGACTGCTCTCATGTTTTCAGGTTTTTAAAGATGCTTTTTACAAACCACACTGATGGATAAAGGTGTTACGTTCTCTATAAACATCAACCATAGCATAATCATAACCAAAGACTCCCAATTATGATTTTTTTTAAAAAATACTAGCTGCAGATCACTATTAAGCTACTGAGCCCAATACAAATCTAAAGTTAGATTGCCCTCACACCCATCATCTTGAAAAAGTAGGTATTAATGTCCCCGTTTTTACAGATTAGGTGACTGAGGCCTTAAGCAATAAATTAAACAGCCCAGTAACTCATAGAATTCAAGTCAATACCGAAGTTATGCAGAATCCTCGAGCAGAGTCCCTCCCTGTTCTGTTCCTCTCGGGATTCACATTAAGTGGTGTCCCATTTTCCATTGACAGGAAGTATATGTTGGAAAAGAAACAATGTGCACCGTGGACGGCCTTCACTTCAACAGCACATACAATGCTCGAGTCAAGGCCTTCAACAAAACAGGAGTCAGCCCCTACAGCAAGACACTGGTCCTCCAGACGTCTGAGGGTAAGGCCCTTCAGCAGTATCCCTCAGAGCGGGAACTACGTGGCGTCTAACGTGGCTGGCAGCCTGGAGGTAACCCCATCCGAGCCACATCCCTCAAGTTTTTCCATGACTTGCACTGTCTCCGGCCCCAGAGCCGCTGTCCCCTCTCCTGCCTTTAGAAGGCCCGTGAGGTGTGGATGTGAGCAAACCAGAGGTTCCACATCAGCAGTTCCAATGGCTTCCTTTGCTAACACTCTAAGCGGCAGTGGAAGAAGCTGAACATGAAGGCCTGAATGTGCCCCTGGTGTCTAAGATGGAGGCACTTAAGCTCTAGAGCAGGCTCCCATTCTCCGCCACGCCACGTCAGTGGCCATTCTGCCCAAATGATTCTCCATGTCTTTGTAGCTCTTGCTTGCTACTGACGGGGCTGGGATGTAGATTCTTTCCAGCTTTAGATCTGTATGACTGGACCATCTTTTCGGTGGGTGTGGGGTGCTAGAGGCTGTTGACCACTTCTGGCTTAACCAGCTCGGACTACTTCCTTTCCCACCCAAAGCCCAGGCCATCAGCACCGGGACTGAGATTTCCTGTGGGCACCAAACAGGAAGAGACCAGCAACTCTGCTTTACCTCGACATGTGGGTCATTACCAGTCCCTCCCTCTAGGGGGTGGTTAGGCTGCCTGGGGCCACTGTCCGACATTGTTTCTCTAGAGGACATTTGATTCTTGGCTGTACTATAAATACTCTGGTCACCAGAGACTATCTGTCTAGAAGAGGCTTGTACTTGACGGCCTGGTATAACCTCTGAGGCTTTAATGTTGTTTTTTATTTTACAAGCAGCGGGAGCACATGAGACTAAACCTGTGAAGGGTATGTGTGACTGGTACCAAAGCGTTTTGAGACTTTGGGGTGTTGTTTTAATCATGGAAGTCACCTCCTATCCCACTGGCACTCTCCACAACTAATCTCCGGTGTTGACTTTGTTCAAGGTGTTAGCTAAAAAAAAAAAAAAAAAAAAAAAAAATGGTGGTGGTTCTCCAACCTTCCACACACCCCAGCATGTGTCAGTCACCCCTAAAATGGTCCACATGGTTCAAAACAAGCACAACTTTGAATCCCACAGTGAGGGCAAGAGACCCACAGCTATGTAAGCCATGCTTGGGGGAATGGGTGTACGTCTGAGTGAAGCTCAGAAGAAGAGGCTTTGCCGAGGATCAAAGACTCACATGACCTGTACCCACACAGAGGCTAGCGACAGACATCTAGCTCTTTGCCCAGACTTAACATTTTAGCATCTTCCTTCTGGGATGACCGACCAGCTTGAGAGCTGTTACCTCTTTCCCTGAAATACCATGCTACATGCTAAGGGCCTCCAGGAGTTCTTCCTAGAATCGATGTAGAAGGCCTTGATGGTGCTGGCCACATCTCCCAGTGCACCGAAGGTGGTTTCACAGGTGGGATGTGCGTGGAAGCAGAGCAGGGAGGAAGTGTGGTGGTGTTGCTGTGATTTGTCAACAGAACTGTATGAAAACCGTTTCTCTTCGAACTAGGTTATAGAACCCAGATTATTATGCTCAAACCAGTTACTAACATAACCATCTGCGTACTTCTGTCTGTCCTTTTGTCCTGCAGGAAGGTGTCACTTCTTAGTCTCTCTCAATGTTCATGAGATACTGGTGTCTATTATTAGTTACAGGATGTGGACCTGCGATCCCTGGTACCACACTCACAGAGTTGGGGGTCATTTTCTAAGTGAAACTAATGGAACACGTTCTCTACGAACAAAGAAACTGTATTGTAGAAATCCATTCCTCCATGAATTTTATATATATATATATTATGTGCAAATCTAAGGTATGTATGTGACTCCGAGTCAACCCCGATCATCCTGTAGACATCAGCGTTCTCTGTTACTGCCCCAAAGTGATTCGCTCATGATGAATAAAGTTCGCACACACACTTTCTCCATACTTTGGTTGTTTTTTTTTTTCCTTCTCCCTCATTGAAGTAGTGACACAGGATTTAGGAAGTGAGGGGAAATGGCAGTGAATTGTCATCTTCAAGAGAGACTCGATCAACCTTTTACCGTAGAGAAAACCCATCTCATTAGATCCCTTTCGGTTTTCTAGAAGTCAGTGAGAAAATGCCGTAATAGATATTTGAGAATTCTGTTGCACTTATACCTTATCCTGCCATTTCTACAGTTTCTGGAAAGTTTACTTTGGAGTTTGTTGTTGTTTGTTTGTTTTGCTGGTTTGGGGCGGGGTGGGGGGGGTGATTTGTTCTAGCTTTTGGTTGTGAGAGAGTCTTTCACATTCTTCTTAGCAAGAATCAATTCCCTTCCCAACTTCAGAACAGAGGTCTGCATCTAAGAAGGGTCTGTTTCATATGTGACGGACAGCAAGTCTAAGTTAATGACATGTATGTAATGTGTGGTTTAAATCATTGTCACTAACACTCTGCCACAAAACTCCTGCTGGCCTAGAGGTGACGTTATGCGGGGAATCCACTGTGTGCATGGTTAGGAGTTCTGCTCATTCCCCCCTCAAAGTCAAATGTGTCTGTCTGTCCGTCTATCAGAGAGCTTGGTAGGTGCCCATGGTCCTACACAGTAGGTAGAGAGTGTGGAGCCCCTGTTCCTTTGCTGTGTGCAGCTTCCAGGTTAGGAAGAGAACGGATCTTAAAGAAACACACACATATCCACAAAGGAAAGAAAGCCAGCATATACATGAGAAAACTGGTCCAAAAACAGCGCACTGTAACTTAAGCTAATGGAGAAAGCAGTGTTACCTGAGTTCCAGTTAGGTTAGTCCACTGAAAGTGGGTCTCTGGGGATGTGTCCAGGACTGATACATGCATGAGGTGTTACCTGAGTTCCAGTTAGGTTAGTCCACTGAAAGCGGGTCTCTGGGGATGTATCCAGGACTGATACATGCACGAGGCCAGTCCCAGTTCTAAACCAAATTATACTGACTTAAGAAGAAATACAAATGTAAGCAACTATGAACTTTATTGAAATAGGTCCGACAGAGTAACCCAGCCGGGAAAGGCCCTTGCCGTCTAGTCTGAGTACTTGAGTTCAATCCTCAGGACCCATATGTAGACTCTGGAAAGTCGGCCTCTGTCACACAGGCATCCCCCTCCCCCGACACCATATCCAAGTAATCGAATATAGAAATAAATAGGTAAAATTTTTGAAGAATTTTAAAATAAGGCCCATAAACTTGGTTGTGTATGTTTTTTAAATTAACTCATTGAATGGCTATCCTGGCCATGCACTGCCTAAAACGTTATCTGCAGAGAAGTGCTGAAACCATTCTGTACCAAGGCTTTCTTAACACACCATGTTCTGAGGCTCAATCTGTGTGACAGACTGTACCCCCACCAGAAAGAATCAGGCGAGGCTGAGAATCAGTGAGGAATTTCATTCGTTTTCCCGTAATTTCCCTCTGCCTGCCTGGACCAGTAACGCCTTCTGTCTGTTTGCCATTAACCTGGAGAGACTGAAGTGGAGCACAGGTAACATCCCCGAGGCCAGCAGCTGGCTGTACAGAAACGTTTCCCGGGACTCCACTCTGCCGAACTTCTCAAGGCCTGGGAGCTTTTTAGTGTCCACGCCTGGCAGTCACCTGGGGGAGTGGGAGGTGCCCTCACTTGTCCCTCAGAGGAAAGTATAAGGTTGAGACCTCTACACAAAACCTACTCTTTAACTCCAGTCTCCGTATAGAAGGTTCATCTGGACAGGTTCTTAGATGTAGAACTACTTCTGGGCATTTTTGAGGCCCTTGACCTGTGTTTCCAAATTACTTTCCAGATAAACTGAATACCAGGAGTGTGTCGAACATTCCAGAGTAGCCCATCACCTTAAGTCTACTACCTTAAGGTTTAACTTAAAATAACAGGTAGTCGCTTCTAAAAATAAAAATGTTTCTAAAAGAATTGGACCTTATTTGTTCCTAGATTACTATTGTGATTGATTCATATCTAATAACCACATGAAACAAGTTACAACACATTGTGGGGGTGGGCAGTGAGATCTAATGAGGTGGGGAGGACCTCTCAAAAAGATGAGAGGGAGAGAAATCCGGGTAGACAGAGTTGTGATGTACGAGGCAAACGCTTCCAAAATCTACTTGGAACCGACACCAACAGTAAGCTTGATCATTCCAGAGTTCTCAGTTTCGTCAGGAAACCAGCTTAGCCCCATGTGCACAGAGGCGGCACCAAGTCCAGCCCGCTCCCTGGAGTTTGGGGCCTCGCTGCTCTTTTGCACACTCCCTGGCAGCTGGCTCAGATAGCTGCACATGGTGCTACTCCTCCCTTTAAGCTGTCTGCCCCCCAGTCTAGAATGCCATCCTGAAATGTTGGAGTAAGAAGAATGGCCTCTGGTTAGCAGGGGGAAAGAACACAGGGTCTGGGCCCGCTGGTTTCTAGGTGCCCAGTTTGCACCTATGGGTCCTGAATCCATCGACTCATTGCTAAGACCCCAGCAGCACATTAGAGAAAGGGCTGGGAGCCAGATGTGGATGTGGTGGCACAGACCTCTGATCCCAACATGTGGGAGGGAACCGCGGAGAGTTAAGGGATGAGGATCTTCCTTGGCCACAGGGCGAGTTAGGTGAGCCTGCACTACATGAAATCGTGTGTGTGTGTGTGTGTGTGTGTGTGTGTGTGTGTGTGTGTGTGTGTAGTATAGTATACACACACAAGAGGATGGGGAATTGTTAGAGAAGTTGAGGATGTTGAGGGCATTGAGCAAGGAGGAAAATAATGAGAAGAGATTAAAAAAAATACACACCCACCCACCTTCTATGAAAATTTAAACAGTATATAGTGCGTTTGGGAAAGGTCCCCATCTAAAGTACTTAAAGTTGGCATGTCCTCCAGAGCCCTGAGTGGATGCCAAGCATATTTCAGGCTTTGTAGTCACATTTTTTAGTGAAGTCAACACAAACACACAAACAAGCCCAAAGCTACCAACTTAGTTAGACCTTACTTCACTCTGTGCCAGGCTGTGCCAGGCTGCTGAGAACTTCCTTCATTGTCCATGGAGAATGACAGTTACGTGAAAGTCAGAAGATTCTTTGGGGATAGTGAAACACAATAGAGAAATCATAGAAAACTATTCCTTGTGGGGCTGGGAGGTGACCCAGTTGGTAAAGTATTTGCTGCACAAGCTCAAAGACCTGGATTCAGGTTCTCGGCACCCACATAAGGAGCTGGGCACAGCGGCACATGCCTGTAGGCCTGGCACAGGAAGGCAGAAATGAGGATCCCTCGGGCTTGCTGGCCAGACCACCTAAACCAATGAATGAGATCCAGGTTCATTGAGAGACCCTGTCTGAAAATATAAATGACACGCCCACCTCTGACCTCTACATGCATGTGCCTACACACACACTCACACACACACACACACACACACACACACACACACTCACACATACATACACACACACACTCACACACACACATACATACACACACACACACACACACACACACACACCCTTGTATGTTCTATGTTTCACTATAGAGTCATACAATAAAATTGATTCACCCCCAAGGCAATTAAACAGATGACAGTCTACACTACCTCTCTGGACCTGTCACTAATGTCTAAACACCTGTCCTGCTCTGCTGAGGCAACAGTACTCCTGCTCTTAATGTATCAGTCTTCTGCTGTTGTAACCAGTTGCCACAAAACTAATGGTGCAAAACAGCACACATGTATCCCCTTAGACTTCTGGAGATCAGAATCCTACAGGGAGGGATCAGCAGGACAGGGTCCTTTGAGGACATTCTAGAAAAACATCTGTTTTCTAGTCACTTCCGGCTTCTAGCAGCCACCTGCCCTTCCTGGCTCGCGGCCCTTTCTTCTATCTTAAGATCTGGCAGCAGAGTGTCTTCCAGCCTCCTTCTAAGTCTGCCTTCCTTACGTAAGGACCCTCGTGATTACTGTGGTCCCACGTGGGCAGCCCAAGAGAGTCTCCAGCTCTCAAGAACCTTAATGGAATCGCTGCAGAGCCCCGTTCCCTCTGAAAGGTAACCCATTCAGAGGTTTTCTAGGGATGCAGATATGGGCATTTGGGGGTGGGGCACAAACCCATCTACCTCATCCACCATACGAGGAAGCCGTCATCCTACCCCACATGGGAGGAAATAAGTTTCCAAGGCATAAAGTAACATCTCAGACCCAGTTCCTTCAGACATCCAGTACAGCACACTATGGCACTGATGTTGGAAATGTGTTACTTGCTTTTACCTCCGGAAAGAGAAAGAGGACTACCCCGATCTGCCTGGTGTGTAAACACATCCTTCCAAAGTGAAGCTGCTTGTAGAGTTGCCTTGTCTGCTCCACTAGCCAGAAATAGGACGCTGATGTTTCCAGAGTCACAGTAGACTTTTGTCAAGAAAGAATATAGCCTCTTGCTTTAAGAAGGTGTAGAAGTGGCTTGATTCTCAACCTGTCTAAGTCCAGCAGACAAGTGTCTGTACATCCTCCAACCCCCACCCCAGGCAAGTAATTAGCCTGAAGAGTCCCTTTCCCACGGGTGTCACCATGGATGCTCTAAGCAGGAGGTAACAGTCACTGATCAGCAAGGAGAGAGAATGTCACAGATCTGAGATCCTCAAAAGCTACTATAGATGAGGCCTAGGGCTTAAAGCCAACTTAGACTGAAACCATCCCAGAACTATTGATTAATAGAAGCTTTCTAGCCCTCCAGATCTCAGCTTGGGAAGTAGAGAGAAAGAAATAAGGGATAGGAGAGAGCCATGTTTTACATAAGGCTGTATACTCCATCCAGCACTACCACCAACTGCGGGCCCTAGGCATTGGAGAAAAACATGTTCCCAAGAGTCCTTAGTGGAATGACCTCAGTGGCCATTGCCCCAGCATCTACCTGATCAGATGGTCAGCCTCACGCTGTCCTTCCCATGGTAACAGCCTCTGCTCCCACACATCAAAGGAAACCACCCTGAAATAGTAGTATAGGCAGAATCCTCCTCCATCAGTCTCAACACCAAATGGCTTCAGGTACACGTGTCTGGAATCCCTTTGTAGATATACTTTATAATAATTCGAGGCCAGCCTAAGAATTTCACTTTAAACTGTAGCATACTGAGATCCTCATGTCCCATAGAAGCTGTAGACTTGTGAGGAAGAGAATCCCTCAGGAAAACAGTGAGAGGAACAACACCACAGTCACCTCCCTGGGGCTAATGGTTCATTTACCTTTCAGTTCCTAAGCACCACTTAGTTGAACAACCCTATTTAGAGAATAAAAGATTCCTCCTCGATGCAGTATACAGGGTTTGTGGTTGGCACTAAATCATCCCCTCAACCCTAGGTGACCTCTTAGGCCATTAGAAGGTACTCCATGGTCCATGGCATAAACTTTGCCTTTTTGTATATTTCCAAGACATTAAAAAAAAATAGCTTTGTCACTCTCGAATTTCATCACCAGGAACTGATCTTGCCAGTCTATTTCCAACCCCACCACAGAGGAGGATGTGTTCCTTAGCTTTTCTAGGCTTCCGTTCTCTCATATGTAAAATCACAGAACTCCAAGTTCCCACAGTTTGTGCTTCTGTGGTTCGGCTCTTCAGTCTGGCTGTAAAGCACTGTTACCATTTTTAATGCAGGTCAGACACCAGGTGCCACCTGCCTCCTCCAAGGTCTTGGTGGGTCTATATTATAGGTATATAAGTTATGCCTATAATACTGAATATTCAGCACTAAATTAAATATTTGGGAAATTAACATATATGGAAAAACACATGTACTCTGAATATGTTTTTCCCATGCCTCTACTTTGTTTTGCCTGACTCAAAAAACATCTGGGCCTCTCCAAAAACTAACTTAATTAGAACATTCATTCCCAGGACAAAATCCTCAAGGTAGGTAAATTGTACTTGACCAGTTTGGGATAAATTCTACCACATAGAAAGGGAGAGAGATAATGATAAATTTCAGAGCCCAGAAGAAAGAAATATTTTGTTCTTTTCATTTTGACAACATGTAGCGTCCCAAGAAATTTCCTAACATGTTTCACAAGACTGAATTGGATCTACCACCCTCTCTGCAGATCTAGAGAATGTGCTCTTCGGTCCTGTGGAAGTGTGTATCTAATTAAAGTGTGAGGATTCTCAGGCCTCCTGATGGGAGTTGCTGCTTATACATAATGCCATGGTATCCTAAATTGGAGTGGAGGATTGGGCAAGGAAGTATGCAGCCATTCTTGGGGTGCCAAGATCGGGTTCATTCTTTTAAAAGGAGGTTTTCAAAACAGATTTGTTTCTTACTACTCAACGGCAATTACTGCCCCCCTCAAGAAAGCTTAAGATGCCGCCTTTTGTTATAAATTATCCACCCGTTGGACATAATTGTGACTTCGGCTACTTGTTTGATCATTTGAGAAAATGGTCTACTTTCTTGCGCCCTTCCTTGTCTCCTTTTCCAAATCTTCCCAACAAGAGCAGATTAGCTCACAGCTGGTTCCCATTGCAGCAGAACTCATTTTTCCTGCTGTTGGTGCAGCCCACAGTGGCATCTCTTGTCTGCTCCGCTCTGAACCGCCTCCCTCCTGTCAGGCTGTGGCCCTATGGCAGCTCAGTTTCAAAGCTGTGCCTGCTAGGCAGGAAGACACCCAGAGCTCCCACCAGGACACAAAGGAAGCCAGATTAGTGAATGTTGCATAAGAAATTCAGTCACTTCACTCCCTCTGAGTCCCCAAAATAGCATATTCAAGATTGTAGTTCATCAGGCTGGAGCATAGCCTAGTGCATAAGAGCACTTACTGCCCTTGCGGAGGACCTCCGTTGGGTTCCGAGAACCCATTTTAGGCTGCTCACAACCACCTGTAACTGTCTTCATGGGATCCAATGACCTCTTCTGGCCTCTGTGGACATTTTCACACATGGCATACACACATACACATTTTTAAAGATGGAATAATTTACATGTACAAACTATTCCACATCTTCTAATACTTACTGTTTTAAGTTTTCAAATATTTAGAAATCTTTAGTACTCTGTTCATGTTAGAATAAAAAATGCCACCCCCCCCAGAAGTATAAAACTTATTGATGATGATTGACACATTTCCTCTTGATTGATCATTTTCTTATAGTCAGTTCTTCCAGCTTCATGCTTTTCAACGACTAAATTCTAACACATTGTCTAGTCCATGATAATTATTCAGTATGTGTTAAACAAATAAAAGAAACATGATACAAACAGGGTACACCACCTAGATCTTCTCTTCTTGATCCTAGAAGTCAGTAAAGAGCATATGCAATCCCCAGTGGGTTTCTGTGTTGGTAAATCTCGATTGCTTCCTTTAAGCAGGGCCTTCTGCTGTCAGCTAGGTCTCCACTCCAGGACCCAGTGGGAAGGGAAAGCAGCCTGGGAGAGAACAAGAGGAAGCCGTCAGTCTTGACAGAGTTGATAGGCAGTATGAATGGACACATTGGCGTTTGAACATAGTTGTCATCCTGGATGTATCCATGAGTGAGGTTGAGGAGACGGTTCAGTCAGTAAGGTGCTTGCTCTGTAGGGGAATGTTTGTTATTCAAGCACCAGGGAGAGAGAGAGAGAGAGAGAGAGAGAGAGAGAGAGAGAGAGAGAGAGAGAGAGAGAGAGAGACTGAGACTTGGCTGGCCAGACTAGCCTAACAGGCAAACTCCGAGTCAACGAGAGACCTTGTCTCCAAGTACAAAATGGATGGTGCCCAAGAAATGAAATAACATCCACAATTGTCCTCTGGCCTCTGCACACACACACACACACACACACACACACAAAAGTGAGTGCAATCTCCACCTCCAGCCATGGGCAGAGCCTTTACTACTGGTCTTTCCCACTGAACTGCTTCTTAGTACAGTTCAGTCAGACAGGGCTAGAGATGTTGTGCACACGTCAGGGTAGCAGCAATGTCCTAAGATACCCCTTGTCTTTCTCTAGTGACTGTTAGATAAAGATGATGATCATCATCACAATATTAGCTTCCTAGCCTGTATTCTGGAAAACAAAACTAAAAACCGCATTCTTCTTTGTCTTGACAATAGAACGTTAATGGCCGAGGAGCCTTCTCTGAGGGCTGTTAAGATCAATAGTTGTGTTTGAAAGAGAAGGTGAGGAAGTAGGATAGGCTTTCTTCCTGCCTCCCACAATACAGCACAAATACACACTGGGGTAGTTGTATTTATTATGTTCAATGTGAGTTGAACACGCTTTGGCTAAACGAGGATTTGGTAATAGCATTCGCAATCTTGCCCTGTTGTATCTACGATGCCTTTGAGCTTATCCAGAGGAGCATGACTAGAAAGAAAATCCATAAGTTAAAATGTAGCTACAAATATCTACTTAGCTCAGAAATAGAAAGATTTAAAGAGGATCGATGACTGTCATCAAATGCTTGCAGGACTAGTGATCAGTTCCATTTGGCCCTAGATAGTACCTGGTGAGTGGAACCCCGAAAGGAGTATATCCAAGCCATAAAATCAATAACTCCAAACACACGGTGCTGGCTGGAGATCCATCTTCCAGGGGATTTCATGGGAAGCTTGGTGGTCCCACCTCAGCTGTCGCTAAGTGGTCTAAGTGCCCTGTAGACAAGTGACCAAACATACTGTGGGCCCATGGGAGAGGCGTGGAGGGAGGAACACCTGTTAGTCTGACTGGAATTAGGAGGAAAATACCTTTACTCTCTCCTCTAATTTGTTTGGAAAATTCTCATAGCAAGGTAGGTTTGTTTTCCTGTGGTTTGTTTTGCTTCATTTTGCTTGGGATGGGCTTGGTGGGGCTTGAAAGATCACAGCTGAAAAACAAAGAATGAACGGCTTTTGAACCTCTCTGCCTGGGTAGAGGACAAGTTCAAGAGTAAGCTGAGTCAAGGAAAACATGACTTATTGATAGGCAATCTATCCATCCACATAAAAGAATAGGAAACAGTCTTATTGCCGTTATTAATCCCAGGGATAGCCATGGCTACACTTAGCACCCCACCTCAAAGTTCTTGGTACTGAGAATAAAAAGGGGAAGTGTTCCTCATGATTGGCTTGGATCTGAGCCCAAAATTACGGGCAGAGTACTCGTCTCTCCATGCGTGTTCAGATCATTGCTTGGAGAGCCAATGTGCTCCAAACACCATGTTACCTTAATCTTCAAAACAATAAGTGTCTGCAGGATAACAGATTGTTTGTCACATCTGGAGAAGCACACAGTGTCAAGCAAATTCTTGTGAATTAAAAGTTTACTGACATAACCACAGTGTTATGACAGACACAGTGTCTTCTCCAGCTGGAAAGAGCCTGTGTCTGCTCGCAGCTCTGCGTGGTCACATTTCAAATCTTCTCATGAAACTAAGAGGCTAGTCCCCCTTTAAGTTGATTGTGTGACATAAATATGTGGGGGCCGGTGAGAGAGCTCAGCAGATAGAGGTGCCCGCCACCAGCTCTGATAGTCTGAGTTCAGTCCCTAGAACCCACAGGACAGAAGTAGACAACGAACACCTGCAGGCTGTCTTCTGACCTCTGCACATGTGCTGTGGCTCTTGATTGTGCACGCACGTGCGCGCGCACACACACACATACGCACACATAAATAGATGTGAAGAACAATGATGTTTTTTAATTTTATTATATCTGAGCAAAGAAATGATCATACATCCCAAGTCACCCAAACTCTATGAAGTTTAAGTAGAAACTTCACTACATTATTATTCCTGGGGATACAAAGCTTTAGCTGCCTTTCCTTTTCTGTGATATTTGGTTTATAGAAAAATCAAATCTCCCCTCAAGAGTAAGGCTAAAGTCTGAAAAGCTAACATTAATATTGTGAGTTTGGAAATGAAAATGAGGCTGCTTCTTTGCAGTATTAAAACTTGCAATAGCCCCTCTTATGAGGTCTTCAGGTAGGACTATGTTCTACACACACACACACACACACACACACACACACACACACACACACACACGATGCACTCGAGCACAGACTTTTGCTTGAACCTGCACAGTGTAGCATTTTGATCAGAAAGGGCCATGCACGCCGGGCGGTGGTGGCGCACGCCTTTAATCCCAGCACTCGGGAGGCAGAGGCAGGCGGATCTCTGTGAGTTCGAGGCCAGCCTGGTCTCCCAAGCGAGTTCCAGGAAAGGCGCAAAGCTACACAGAGAAACCCTGTCTCAAAAAAAACAAAAAAAAAAAAAAAAA
>CABHPP010000187.1:5513-20855 GCA_902168425.1 Peromyscus attwateri | reverse complement strand
ACAGAGAAACCCTGCCTCAAAAAAAAAAACAAAAAAAAAAAAAAAAAGAAAGGGCCATGCACAAAGACAAGCTACTCACAAGACAAAGTAAGTCCCAGTAACACTCACTGGTCACCAAAACAAAATGCCCTTTTTGATGAGAAACTGTTTCCTTGGGAGTCTGGAGCCTGGCATGCCGTCTGTACTTCTTGAGTTTCCATTACTAAAGTGAGTTTAACAGGACTCCAGCTGCTGACCGAGACCTCCCTTTAGTACAATAATGACCACCAGGCCAGGCCTTTGTCTCTTTAGTACAATAATGACCGTCATGCCAGGACTTTCAGAGCAGCGGCAGACACTCCCCACCTATGCCCCTGGCCCCTGCCCACACTCTGCTCATTATTAGAGGACTCGAGTGAGTTCAATGGTGTCCATAGCACAGGAGAATAACTCAGAAACAAGAGAGGTCTCATTCCCCAGGTGTCAGGCCTGCCTTCCTAGGGTAATCTGCATTTCTTCGTCCATTCAAAGATCAGGTCTTGAATGCTCTAGGATTAAAATAACCTCTAGAAATTGGGGAAATACATTAGTAAAGGAAAAATATTTCACAGTTTCTAAAAGTTATCATCTCCTAAATAGAAACCCTTTAAGAAACCATTGTTAAATGCACAGTAACTTGGGAGACTAGCTAAAGCCAAAAAAAAAAAAAAAAGTGTTGATTTATTTCCTCATCAGTGGGTAAGAGGTACCTACCTACCTGTAAGTCTCAACATGTTTCACTTAATAGAAAGGAAAAACCTCCTTCATGCCTTTCTATTACTAAAAGTTAGAGAAATACAAATGATTGCCAGTGGTGCTGGAGTGGTTGTCTGGTCTGGGGTCCCGACCCACTGACAAGTCCCACCTCAGACACACCGTTTTGTTAATTCCTGTGGGTGGCGCCTGTGGGGCTGATGCATCTTTGTGTGAAAGCGTGCTTAGGTGGTCTTTGGGAACCTGGCATGGGCGGCCGGCAGATGTCTGATCTCTGGTTTGCATTGATCTTACGTTTAGACACAGATTCAGAAGAACAGACCCTCCCTTTTCCAGTGCCTTCGGAAAGACTGCCGCTCCGTAGAATGAGTCCTTTCTCCTCCACCCTTAATCTACAACCCAGCTTCCCCGGGAGATCCTACTTTGATTTCCGACCCTCGTCCCATCAGCTCAGCTTGCACTCTTCTTTACAGTCTCTCAATGCACCGGGTGAGCTGAGCTGTCAGATCTTCCTCTTCCTCTCTGTGTCTTGGAGGCCTCTCTGAAACACTTGTGTTGTTCTTGCCATTTGTGTGCGTGGTGAGGGGGGTGACCTGCATCTGTGTCTGTGGCTTCCAGGGTGGCTGAGGGAGCTTCCTGGCATTCTTGTTTGTATGGTGGAACGACCCACCCCAGAGCTGTGGTCCATGTGTGATGGCATCAGAACAGGATGCGAGAAGTTGTTCTTTTTGCATCAGCTGGCACCACCATGGAAAACTTGCTCTTCATCACATGCAGCCATAGCGCGGCATAGGCACTGGCTGAGCAGAGGCCATGGCGGTAGTGTGGAGGTTTGCAACCTTCTGTATCCAGGAAACCAGCTGTGTCTGGGAGACTGGATCAGTGCATCCAGCCTGGAGTGGTCTGATTAAACATAGACTCAAGAGATCTTTACTGACAAAAATAAAACTTAAAAAAAAAAAAAGACATGCAGATAGCAGAATACATCCTCCAGAGCAGGGAGCAGAGAGCAGGAAATAAAAGCATTTTCTGCAAAGGCCAGCAGTGCACATACTGGAAGGACCTCAGGCTGAGAGCAGATCACTTCTCCTAGCAGAGGGCAAGGACCATTGTTAGCTGAATTACAAACCACTTCATCATGATGCCCAGGGCCAAAGATCCTATAACCAAAATATGGGGCCTCAGGAAGTTGCTCACAGCCAAATCGTAAAAGGGCTATGGTTGGTTACAGGGAAGCTAGACTCGGGGGTTACTTTGCAGTGAGCTCTGTCTAGCAAACAGAGCTTCAAATCCCTAAAATGCAGACCTATTTGATCTCTTCGGGACTATATTGTAATCACGGATACACATGATGCACATCTCACCTCCCCGAGGGTTTCTTTTGGGTTTTATTTTGTTCCCTCTGGCTCATCCCACATCCTGGAATGGAGAGGGCCACAGCATGACGGTGCAAAAAGGATGCGGGGACCTCGAGCTCCCTTGAAAAGTGACATTTTTCTTGTGTTTTTGTGTTCCTTCTTGTTTTTCTGTGCACCACTGGCTTTTCCACATGCTTGTTACAGAGCCTTTTGCTTGTCTCTAATGTGCCCAAAAACTGTTATAGTCTCTGTAATGTATATCGTCTCGAGAATAAAATGAAATGGAAGCTGGGGTCTGGGTGTGCGGCAGGTGTATTTAGTAGCCTTCTTCTAGTTGTACCATGGAATCTTAATGTATGATGTTGTCTTTAAATTAGTAGAAAAAGAGTTCAGAATGTTGGTTTTTTAAAAAAAAAAAAAAAGGCTCCACAAGGCATGATTCATTTAAAAAAATTTGAAAGCCCTATTTAGGTTCCACAATTTACCTCCAAACTTGGATATGAAATTCGGTTTTAAAATTCTTTATATTCCATACTCACCATACTACAATTCAAAATGAGGATTCAAAAAGACAGTTGGCAAAAAAAAAAAAAAAACAAAACTCAACCATGAGCTGGTAGAAAATGAATGTATCCCAGAATACGTAAGCTGAGCAAGAGAAGGTTATAATTTATATTTAAATTGCTAACTCAGTGCTCTTTTATAGCAAGTCACCTGATTAATTCTTGTAAAATTCTTTCAAGTCAGCACCTTACCCTTCCAATTGTTTTAGAAATTAGCTTGTTGGAACAATATTAAATTGGAAAATTTTGCATGATTCTTTCCACCAAAGATTCATATTTCCTAGACTAGTCCTCAACATCACTGGCAATTGTAGGTTACACACCTGTGGACATTTTAAGTCCGGATCACTTCCCTTCCCCTTGATATGGGTTCTCATCAGTAGGGCAAGCAGACCTTAGGGGAGATGAGTGGGGGTCCCACACGTGATTCCTGTATATCTCTGAGCCCACATCCCACCCCACATCAGCCTTCCTTCCCCTCCCTCAGGTGAGAAGAGCTGCTGTAGCAAAGCAAGCCAAGAAGGAAAATAATAACCTTTGTTTTTACAACACTCGATTCATGCCATTGTTAACTAGGAGGCATTCATTAGCAGGTGCATTAGATTCCATACTTCTTGATATGTGGACTGTTTGCTTGAACTCATCACAGCAAACAAAAGCTTTCTGTCATAAACCAGGAGGAAATCAGTAAACTATTGCCACAGAGCAGACTTATCACTACCTGGTGATTTTTTTCCTACTTCTATTGGGTGAGTTTTTCTCATCTTTAAAACAGCCAACCTCCTCAGTTTGCAAACGTTAGTGTACAAAATTGAACCAAGGAAGATAATGAAAATTCAAGCTGCAGCATTTACAGTCAATTGGACGAAGCTTTTGTCAAGACGTAATAAAAAGATCAACTTTTTGTTTGGAAAGAGCACGAAAGCAATTTATACCCAGCAAAGAAAAGGAATGGGAAAAGGGCTTTGGTTTTTGTCTTTTTCCATGAATCAGGCCTCTGGGGACCATATCCAGTTGTGCTTTCTAAATGAATGCCAATGGTTTCTGTCAACCTGGTTGTCATTTCGTAGCCTTGATGTGTAGTGTCTTTTTATAGGATGCAATCTTGAGGCACAGTCTGCGTCTTACTCTCAATTAGGCAAGTATACCTATTGTAACTGTCCCCTTCTGCCTGTGTGACTGCTATGCTCAACCCCTTTGCAAAAGAAATATGGTGGCGGCTCTGTCATGTCAATAAAATTTTCCAAATGTCATTCTAACTCCATTATAACCGTTTCTCGATTTCTTAGAAAAATGCCTGTCTTTTTTTTTTTAAAACATTATACCTCAACACCACCTCCCACCCCCACCCCCACCCCCGCTTTCTTCTGCATCCATGCAAAACACTCTACCTAAATGTCAGTCGAGGCACGAGTCAGCCGGCTGGTGTTGTGCTTGCAACGTTCTCAGTGGAGTCCCTTGTTGGTATTAATCTATCAAAAGCAACATGCTTTCTTGTCAATGTCAATTTTGCTTCCTGTTTCTCTCCCCCATGCCTTTCCTTGGAATGACAACAGTTGACATTAAGAAGCTGCTGGCAGGTATGGAATAACATCGTTCTCTTACAAATAGCAGAGCCGGCGTGCGTGTGAGGTGGCTACACGCTCAGTCCATCAGCACTCCCACCTCTCCAGACCGCTCTTTGTAGGCAATGTGTAGAAACCGGGGCACGGCTGTGTAGATAAAAACCTCATCCTATCTGCACCTAACGTCCAAACTGCTTCTGCAGCGTATGGTAGACGCCTGTTTTAGCAGTAACACCTATCTATAAATTATAAAGGAAGCAGTCTGTCCTACACCCAAGTCACAGTTGCACAAGAAAACTAGTTTATGTGGCTCTGTAGCTTCAAGACTGGTGTGAGCAGGTATGAGAGCTGAGGAAGTTTTCAGCACTCCTGCCTAAGCGTCTTTCCTGACTTCACTCGGTGTGTTTTATCCCTCCTCCATCCAGGGTTATAGATGTAGCTCCCTGCCTCAGGGTTACACAGGCATCCTAGCGCATCCCCTCACCCTTTATGTCTCTGGTGCACTATTTCTGCCAGTCACAAGGTGAAGGGACCTGATGCCACCTCACTCCCGGATCACCTGGTTGGGAGTGCAGTCTAAGCCAGGTAACCCTGCTGAATCGGTCGTGTGTCCTCCATCCACTCCTGGTGCAGAGTACCAACTCCCAGGATGTGCCCCATCTGTTCACTTACGGTGACTCTGGCCCCAAACACCTCCTTCCTGCATGGCAGCATGAAAATGTGACACTACGGGCCACACTGCCCAGATGCATGCTACGATACTGAGGCCACACTAATGACTCGCTTCCTTTCTGTTGTTCTCAGTGGCTTGGTTTGCTTTTGACCCTGGCTCGGCACACTCGGACATCATCTTCTCCAATGACAACCTGACAGTGACGTGCAGCAGCTACGATGACCGGGTGGTGCTGGGGAAAACTGGCTTCTCCAAGGGTGTCCACTACTGGGAGCTAACCATAGATCGCTATGACAACCACCCGGACCCGGCATTTGGCGTGGCTCGCATCGACGTCATGAAGGACGTGATGTTAGGAAAGGACGACAAAGCTTGGGCAATGTATGTGGACAATAACCGGAGCTGGTTCATGCACAGCAACTCGCACACCAACAGGTACCCTGCAGCCCCACACCAAGCCTTCTTCATGGTGGCTTGGGGTCAAGAGGGAGAGCCGTAGTGCAACGGCCTAGTAGTACACAGACAGCATTAGGAAGCAGGGCAGACGGTCCTCATCGAGAGCACAGGAGGTCCTGTGCTAAGAAAGCTCTTAGCTTGGTCCACATTGCACAGAGGTAGAGCAATGTGCCTTCTCCTCGGCCCTTCATTGTTCAATTCCACCCGGGGCTACAAGGGACAATCCCCAGGCATATCCATTATAGACAAACAGCCCAGGGTTCTAAAACTCAGACACAGAACTTAACCAGAAAAGTGTTTGGGACCAAGGTACTTCATTTTTTTTCTTTTTTCTGAATCCCGGTTTGTCAGCCTTCCAAATTCATATAATAATATGTTTCCGTGCAGGAGTGGTCTGAAGATTACATAAGATGAGATACGCAAAAATGCCTCACATTGGAAGTGCCTGGAAACGGAAGCCATTGTTCTTACGCATTATCACCAGGCCTGCTTCTCAGTTAGAAGCCATTAACTAACCTTGGTGTTAGGGATGCCCGTGTGGATAGCTTGGGCAACTCACTTGCTACTGTGTGAATTACAGCACCCGGTGTGCTGCAGAGAGAGAGCAGAGTATCTCCTTAAGAAATGTCCTCCATCACCAAAACATAAACAGTTTTAACTTAATACATCCCATCATTTCCTTCTCCATTAGTCTGTGTTCTCTTTTTTGCCTATTTTCTGGGCCCAAGGTGTCTTTTCATGGACACTGGTATGCCTTATTCTCAAACTCCCCCCCACCCCCATACATTCTCTTTAGCATCTCTGAAAAAAAAAAATATCCAGTGTGTTCAAGTGAGATCGAAGGAAGGGCAGGCCCAGCAGGGGCAGAATAATGATGTCACAATTTCAGCTTCTCCTGTCAGCTGTCACTGACCCTCCGATGGCCAGCAGACTCCTAGAGCTCCCTGGCCCTCGGATATACTCTGTCCAGCTCCATTCATGTATACCTTACTGGTTATATCTTGAAGTGAGCGCACAAAGCATTTACATCCTGATATCAAACCCAACAGGATATAGACAGCAGCTCCCTCTAGTGACTCACATCTGGGGTGGGGGGGACCTCTGTCACTAGATTTCTGACACCCATGCACTTGTGTTTAGCCTCTTGATTGTGGGGTGAAGGGGTACATAGGAGCACCACCGTCACACGATGCGGAAAAGCGCATTCCAGGGGACGAACACATCTGCTTGCATGCAAAGCTGCATGTCACTTGTGCTGTCACTGGCCAGTGTGTCAAAATGGCGAGATGTAGTTTGTAAGCCTGTCTGTGGTGGTGTCCGTCTGTCTTCTGCATGCAGGAGAAAAAAGAGTGATGCTGATCCGTTTCTGTGCTCTGCTGAGAGGAAGGTCAGTTTCGCAAGGTCTAAAACTAGGGAGGGAAGAGAGCTGTGGCCATCCCTAGCTAAACGTCCTGCGAAATCATCAACTGCAGCGGAAGACATAGTTCTTTGTAAGATGATGTTTGCACTTGGATTTCTGAAAATGACCACATTCCGTGTAGTATAACTGTGTCTCAGGGGAGCATCTCCTTCAGTGCCGTCATTTTACAGAGACTCTAATGTCTTCTCTCAAATTCAACATGCCAAAAGGTTAGCATCGTTCCAGAGTACGTTTCACCACCTAGTAGGAGACAGAGGGCGCTGAGTCCAGAAGCCCATGCACGTGTTCTGGATGCAACCTAAATGCTTGCTTATTTTGACTTTCAGATTACATCATTTTGTATGAAGTGCTGTTAAATTCACACCATTTATGCAAAGTGGGCCGTAGAGCTGATGTGCTGTAGCAGCTGGAAGGCTACATTGGCCCAGGCTTCTTATTCAGTTTCCTTCTGCTATAGCTCAGTAGTAGAGGCTCCATGTGTACCAGTTCACTCTCAGCAAGGCACAGTAAACAAGCAACAGTCTTGAGGGGTGGCTGTCTCCACAGGGAAGTGGGAATTTGAGAAGGCAAAAAAAAAAATCTAAATCACATTTTCCTATGTAAAGCATGGATACGCCAAATATAAATAGTATACAGTGTATCTAAGGCTTTAAATTTTATGTGAAAAGGGTTTCTTAGAGCAAAAATATTTGCAAAAAAGCTGAACAAGGGGGAAAAATGTAAACAGTTTACAAATTCTGGTGGGACAGGTCTATAGTCCCATCTACTCGGGAACTTGCGGCAGGAGGATCGCAAGTTTAAGGCTTGCCTGGGCTGTGGTAGAAGTTCAAGGCCAGCCTGGACAATTTGGTAAGACCCTGTCTCAAAATAAAAAATACAAAGAGAACTGGGGATAAAACCAGTGGCAGGGCACCTGCCTACCATACATGAGGCCCTAGGGTCAATCCCTGGGGCCAAATATCAAAAGCAAAAATAAAGAATGTTTCAACAAACCAAAAAGGGGAGATTTAAGAATGACACCAGCCTGATGAGACTCCATTTCTTTCCTTTTCCCACAGAACTGAAGGGGGGATCACAAAAGGGGCCACCATCGGGGTCCTCCTCGACCTAAACCGAAAGACGTTAACATTCTTCATCAACAATGAACAGCAAGGTCCCATCGCATTTGAGAACGTGGAGGGCCTGTTCTTTCCTGCTGTGAGCCTCAACAGGAATGTGCAGGTGAGCACCAGGGCCCCCGGGACTAAGGGCAGCTCGATCAGGTTGCTGCTTCCAAGTCTGTCCGGGGGGCAGTAAAATCCCCACAGCCCCAAGAGGGCCACTGGCAGACCTTTTTCCATGTCCTTGCCAGGGTCTAGTTAACCACCCGCAGGAAACACAAGCCTTCTCTGCCCTGTCTATCCACGCTTTGGTCTAGTTTTATCTCTAAATAGGATTGAATGACTTCAACAGACTGGCAGGAAGGCCACTGAGATGATTCCTAGGGAGCACCAGGCATGCCCAAGAAAAGCAAGCATTAGACCCTTACCAGAAGGTGGGAACGGCTCCACTCTTGTTCACTCTGCCTTGCGCTGTTGGCTGGGAAGCAGGAGCCCTGCCTACGAGTCAGTTACTTGCACTTTTCTGTAGATAAAAGACAGCAGGTTCTTCTCACTCCTTTACTTAACAGATATCTACAGGATCCCTTTAACAAGCCAGGCTCTGTTGTAAATATTTGAGTATCCATCAGTGGGAAAGAAAAAGATACAAATCTTACCCTCCCTAAATTTATACTTCTAGTTACAGATATTAAGTGATATCCACAATGGCATTATTTATAAGGTACATTAGAGAGTCAGAGTAAGGGAAGGGGAATCACCAGTGCTGGGATGTGCTAAACAGCCACTGCCTTGAGCAAGGTGGTCAGAGGGCTGGTTTATCGTGGTCACTGCTGAGCTGAATCCTAAAGGATGAAAGGTAGCAGGCTGGGTAGAGTTTTCCAAACAGAAGGCGTAGCCCAAACGTACAAGCTTCTAAGGTATAAGGGGCTTTGGATGGGCACAGAAGGGCAAAGAGGCTAGTGAGCTGGGGCAGAGAGCAGTAGAAGGGGGTCTCAGCGCTTGCAAGGAGTGTGGGGGTGCCCAGCCGAACACTGTTAGAATCTAGGGCCTCACAGCCCTCCTGAGTTGGTCCTCTCGTTACTCGACGTAAACCTCACTAGCCTTACAATAGGACTTGAAAATCAAAACCCTGTAGAGGATTCCTGCCCCACCTACAACCACAGCCCTGAAATGATTCTAAATTAATTACTGTCTACGAACATATGCAGTAAAACTGCTTACAGCCCAGCGACACCTGCCTTCCAGCTTCCTGCAAGTAGGTGGGACTGTCTGAGGGGCTGGAATCTAACTCTTCAGAAGCCAGTCTGGACATCAGAAGCCAGAAAGCTTAAACTGCCGAAAAATTGAATCTAAGAAAACCGCATTCAAAGCGTTCCGCCTTGTCAGGCATTTCCCTTCCAAAGACTGCCCCGCTAGTCATGCTTCAGGCCTTCAAGAATGTTCTAGAGTCTTTAGACAGACTCTTGACAGGGATGGTATGGACAAGAAGGAAAACGTGGCGATGCTCATGAAATGCTTCTAGTCTTTTCCCATAGCTATTCAACGTAGTTTGAGGTTGACTAGAAATTGGCACAACAACATAAGTGCCCATGTTTCTTCCTACCAAAGTCCTTCGTTCAATCCCCAAAAGAAAGGCTTGTCCACAGCTGGAAATCATGCACAAGCTAATATGTTCTTTGTCCCTAGACTCGGGCAGTGGTCACTGCGTGTAGGCCAAAGGCTTCACTACCTGCCGATGAGTGTCTTGTCTTCAGCCATAAGAAACGCAGTCCCCCAGAATACATTAAAAGAAGTGGGGATTGTGTCTGCTAGGTTTGGAGGCCCACCGTGGTGACCAGGCTCTTGCTGTAGCTAGAAGTCCCTTTAATGTCTTTGAGAGAAGTGAGTGGGCCCGTATTGGATTGGGGGCCCACAAACCGCACTGTGGCTAGACGAACGTAAGCACAGCATCCTGCGTAGCTCACAGTCTCCTTCCCCAGGTCACGCTCCACACTGGGCTTCCGGTCCCCGACTTCTACTCCAGCAGAGCTTCCATAGCCTAAGGGTGTGCTGTGGAGGCACTCGCTGTCCCCGAGAGGGCCAGCATGGAGCCACCAGCCTCAGCAGACGCGGAGTTGGCAGAAGACAGAGAAGGAGAAGAGCTGGTCCTCCGCCATCTTCACCCCTCCAGCTCCACCCCTATCCCATCAGCCTCTGCATCACTTCACCCGAGCTCCCGTCCTCATCCAGAAGTCCTAACCCACAGAGGACCTGGCAGCCCACCATTTCCCTTTGTTCCCACTTTCACATGTTTGTTGCTTTTCTTTCATTTAGGGTGTTTGTTTTTTTTTTTAAATGTAGATTGAGTTCATTTTGTTTCTTTTCTGATTATGTTTTGCTGGCTTACCTACCTAACTGGAACAGCCAAGAGAAAATTCTCCTAGGAATTTTTTTTTCTTAGACTTTTGGTCAAGCAAAGATGTTGTAGGAGAGCAGGTAGGGAAGAGGTTGAATTTAGAGTTTGCCATTGGACTCCTAGAATGTTCTCGGCCTGTTTCTTGTCAAGCAACGTTGGGTCTTCGAGGCTGCCTCTTGGGAGGTGGGCAGAGTGAACCTGGCATCCAGAAGTCTTACTACACCCTGAAGCACAAATATATCAGCTACATAAGTTCACAGCAGGGTGCGGACTGTTCAGCTAGGCTCTAGACATTGAACAGGCCAGGGGACTCAATGATTTGATTCATTTAGTTAATACAAGTTTTTAATTAAGAATACTACGGACCAGGCACTGTCCAAGACACTAGAGTTCTGTATTCTAGACACTGGGGAAGGACAAGGGAAAAGATGGCCAGTCTACCTTCCTGGAATTTATATTCCGGAAGGAGAACCAAGCAAACAAATAACTTCAAAGTTGTTCTAAGTACCAAAAAGGAAATAGTCAAGAGTCAAAGGTGTCATTGACAAATCCTTAGATTGATGCTGAAACCATGCACTCCGGCCATCACACCAGACGTGTACCAACCCAATGCTTTTTCCACAGCACTATCTTAACTATGGTCTCTGCTGCCACTCATTACAGAGCCCTTCTTTGGCAGAAATGACGTCAGCATTGTTACTCCTTAATGCTGCGGTCATAACAAGCCTTAAAAACAAACAAACGAGCAAACAAACAAACAGAAAGAATGTTACAAACAAAATGACCAGAGGGCACAGGACCCAGTCACGGTACTAGGGCTCCTAAATTGCAGACCACAACATTTGCATTCTCAGGACAACCACACCATCTCCATGTATACTCTCTGTGCCTGTTACAAATGAGAATCCATCCACTCACCGCTGTCATGGCCTGACTTTCTAAGGAAGCTCAAATCGGGTTTGGAAAAGCGTGAGCGTGGATGTCACTCCTGGGATTTAACTGCAGACTATCCATGCTGACTGCTCGTAACACGTACCCTTCAGATGCTTTCGGGCGACAGAAAGTCCTAGAGGATGCAGGACCTGGGAAACAAGCTTCTGATCAGTTGCCTAAATACTTTCCACTGAGCCAAGAAATGCGCTAGAAGAAGGGTAGGACCACAGAGGGGGGATGGGCAAGCTGACAGCACTTTGGCAAAGGGTAATCTATGTAAATAGCTCCTTCTCTACTCGTGCTTCTAGATCATCTGTCGTCAGGATGTTTTTCTAGTTAGAACCTAATTTATTGAATGGGTGCTATCCTGTCTGTGTCTGTCTCGGGTTCTCGTGGCTACAGAACACTGTTGCAGGACAACACACGTTTGATCTTTGATTTACGCTCCAATGAGACTCGATGGCTGGGCCGCTAGTTACTCTCTTTATTAAATCCACCCCGCTGGTTAGAGTTCTAGTGACTTGTAACAAATAGTTTACACTAACTACAACTATAGATGCATACAGCTACTGTACTAGAAAAAAAAAAAACTGTCATTCCTGGTATGCCAATAAAGGGTTTTTATGAGAGAGAAAAATGTCTCCAGAGAAGTTCTTTCTAAGTTTGTACATATTTGGGGAGCACAATTCACCCTTATCAGGGTAGCAAATTGTGACCAGAAAGTTCCCAGAGATCTTGAAGGGGAGGGTTCTCCATGCATTTCTACGAGAGCATGGCTGTGCCTCTGGGTTTTACACATCCCCTAAGCTGACCTTGCTATGAAGTGTGCACATTTGGAATGTTTTGGTATGTGCCTCCACGCACGAGATTTTGCATTAATAAATCTCTTTATACATCTGCTTCTCAGATGGCCACAAACTTGTGCTGCAGAATATCAGAGAGTGTCCCTGACTCCTGTAACTTTTTTTAAATGGTTGAATAACACAATCGTGTTCATGTAATGGCAGCACTACCGATCACCTTTCGTTTTCATTAGCCCTTTTCAGTGAACCATCTTTGTTTATTATTAAAAGAGAAGCAGGGGACTGGAGTGATTGCTCAGCCAGTCAAGTGCTTGCTGGACCTGAGTTCAGTCTCCAGGAGACAAGTAAAACAGTCTAGTGGCTCCTCTGTAATCCCGGCACTGGGGAGGTGGAGACAGCAGGTGCCCTGGGGCTCGCTGACCATCTGCTTAAGCCTGCTTTGCAAGTTCTAAGCCAATAAAAGACACATCTCAAATAAATAAATAAATAAATAAATAAATAAATAAATAGGTGGATGGCATGTGAGAAACGATTCCTGAAGGTGTTCTCTGGCCTCCACACAGGTGTGTACACATACACACATGCACCTGCACACACACACACACACACACACACACACACACACGCACACACACACACACACGCACAGGCACACACATGCACACACATGCAGATTATGTAAAAGTCACTGATCTGAGTTGCTATTTCCCAGAGTAGCACGAGGCACACTGCTAGCAGCTGCTGCCGCCTGTCCGGTTGGTTTCTGTCTGGTCTTTTTCTTGCCCCCCAGTGGGGCACTTTTTTTCTGCTCCCTTTATTTGTCCCCAAGTCCCTGCCAGGCTTTCTTCCCCTCACTACTTAATGAAGCCCATTAGCTCCTCTTTATTCTTCTCTGGTGCTAAGGTTAATGGACTTTCTGTTCGCAGTGTTTTCTCACAGAAATGATGAAGTGACTCGCCAGCAATTGCTCTATTTTCTGGAAATGGTGTCCTTCCTTCTGCCTCTAATGTATGCATTTATCCTTCCCCCATATACTCACCTCACAGATAGAGAGGGGGCTTGCTATCGTATCCAGATTCCTGATTAGAATATAGGGAACTATAGTAATTAAACAAGTTCTCGGATCACACCACCTTACAGCCTGTATGGACACACTAGTGACAAATGTATACATTGCAGTTACTTCTACCAAGCCTGGGACTTAGTCACAGATCTTGCAATGTACCGTCCTTAACTGAGACTACTTACAACATTCATGTCTCTGAAGAACTAGTTTGGGGGGAGCAAACATGGAATGCGGGGTGCAGGATATGAGTGAGCAATAGGAACACCCAACAAAGCGACCTCTGCACCCTGCCAACACTAAGTAAAATCAAGGCTACTTGAACAGAAGGACTGCAATACATTGAGACAATGAGTCTGACCATCTATGGCAGCTCCCAGGTGAGTAATGGGCAAATGGAGCAGGTAAAATACCTCATGTGATAGCCTGAGCAAAGGGATGACTCATGGGGAGGATGCATCAGGATGGCCCATGATTTAGCACACCATTCAGAGGACATATTCCATTCTCTTTGCTTTTTAAGACAGCATTTTACTATATTGCCCTGGCTGACCTGAAACTCACTCTGTAGACCAGGCTGACCTTGAACTTGCAAAGATCCTCCTGCCTCTGCTTCTAGAGTGTTGGGTTTACAGATATGCACAACCATGCCCGGGCCAGACAATTTAAAATGTAAAAACTGTTTCCGGAAGTTCGATTTGATATTTTCAGACTGTGGTTGGTCACAAGTGACGGAAACCATAGATGACGGAGCTGTGACTAACAAGGAGAGGGCCGACGTGTCAAACAGGGAATGGGGCACACAGGGAGGAGACGCATAAGAAAATGCCCTGAGCGGTAAGATGAAAGACAAGTCAAACATAAAAGTGAATTCTTAAGCAGCCTGCAATCTCTGCACCCTCAGAGGACCCGAGAGCAGGGAGTCCGCTGGCAGAATGCAGCAGCCGGTGGCGCATGTCTGTGTTCCGGTTCCTACCATGTGGGCTGTGTGTGCCTGGGCAAGTGAAGACACTCACCCACAGCGTCCACAACCCTAAGGTGCAGGTGATCCCACGATTGTTCTGAGGGTTTAATCAAATGATGTTATCTACAACATTCAAGAGAGTGCCGGGCTATTCTGTAGCAAACTGAAACATCCCCCCTCCTAGAAGGAGCAGTGTGTTCATAAGACTCAAATAAACAAAACTGGCAAGTCCAAGAACATCGAAGCGAACATTCCCAAAGCCGGTCTGAGACTCAGCGTGACTCTGCGAGCAGGGAACAGTTGCTGGGGAGTCAAGACTGTCTCACTGGCCAGGCTTCTTGCAACTCCAAGGTCTGCCTGGAGCTCCTGGGATGCAGTTTCCCCAAGTGAGCACTCCTTCTTGGCTGAAAACAGTGATGTGGCTGCCTTTGAATCATCCACGCTCCTGTAAGCAACTCCAATAAACTCACTGCATCACCAGGCTGGGCTTGGTTGGAATTGTTTCCTTCATGCCTTATATGGGGTGAATAGATGTTCGCTGACATCTCATAATAAATGCTTCAAAGCTCTTCATGATGAACAAGATCTCAATTGAGCGTCAGTAATGACTCTTACCATCATATTCTGACAAAATATGTAACCGACGGAGTTTTTACAATAGTAATCAGAAGAGTATAATAATTCCCAAGAACAACTTCAGCATAACTTAAAAAAAATTAATTGAAATTTTCATGTATTTTGAACAAAGAACCACAAGAGAGGAGATAAAGATTATTTCAAAATGGTGAAAAATATTATTCAGAAATCAGTCAACTAAGATGGGGGGAATGACTCAGCAGATAAGGGTCTTGCCACTAAGCCTGATGTCCTGAGTTCGATCCTTAGGACCCACATAGTGGAAGGAGAGAGCAACTCCCACAAACTGTTCCTTGACATCAATGCTGGCACCATGGTGTGCTCACTCATATGGGCACACTCTAAATAAGTACACAAATAATTTTTTAAAATTTTAGAACTTGGTTAACTAGAAATCAAAACCATATTCTTCATCATAGAACATTCAAGATATTAAGGTGTCAAACACAAAATATTGAAAACTTTACCCAGGTGGTGGCGGCGGCCATGCCTTTAGTCCCGGAACTTGCGAGGCAGAGGCAGGAAGATCTCTATGAGTTCAAGGCCAGCCTGGTCTACAAAGAGCTTCAGGACAGCCAGGACATCATAGAGAGACCCTGTCTCGAAAGAAAGAAGGGAAGAAAGAAAGAAAGAAAGAGAGAGAGAGAGAGAGAGAGAGAGAGAGAGAGAGAGAGAGAGAGA
>CABHPP010000186.1:23703-50209 GCA_902168425.1 Peromyscus attwateri | reverse complement strand
AGAGAGAGAGAGAGACAGAGAGAGAGAGAGAGAGAGACAGAGAGAAAGAGAGAGACAGAGACAGAGACAGACAGAGATAGAGACAGAGAGACAGAGAGACATAGAGAGAGAGAGAGAGAACCTGTATTCCTGTTCTTATAATAAGAAAACATTCCTCCATCCCCATTGGCACTAAGAAAAAAATATCAAATCCAATCCAGATATGATTTTTAGATCTAACTGTCAATTTGGAGAAAACTGAGAAACAGGAAAATATTGAACTAGATTTTATACAGCCATCAAATAAAATAAAGGATATAGAGCTGTCCAGTGTGTTTTCTCTAATATATAGACTATGAAGAAATGGTATAGATAAGTTTCAGAGTTTAAAAAGGAAACAAAAATGTATCTTAGTTTAGAGTTCAATCTTTTATTAATGAGAAGTGTATGATCAACAGGTATAGGCTCTGTTTTTTTTTATGTTAGAATTGATATCAGGAAAAATAATAATCATCACTGCTATAAAATAGTAAAAATTTCTCTCTGAGAAAATATTAATGTGTTTTTAATTTTATCTTAGAAATTCAGAGCACTTGAAATTATATTATGAGCCTTTCACAAATAGGATATAATAAAAATGAAAACATGGTTTACATATTTACTTATCAATTTCTATATGAATAAGTGTTTCTATATTCTTGTTTAATAGAATATTGTAAAATAATATGTATATATGTACATCAGCTAATGTCATTTCTTTTTAAAATTTAAATATAAAACTACCACATCAATATATAAAATAATTTGAGCCTCTAGATTTTTCCTGAAATCTATCTTCAAAGTATTTTGTCTATAAAAATTGTATCTTCATTTCATTCAATCTTAGATATCAAAAATAATACTTCATTAATCTGTAACTGATGGAGAAGACCATTCCCCTGAATGAAAGTGATGGAGTGTGGTTAATACATCAGCTATCCCACTTTTTTTGTGTGTAGTCTCATGGGTTCTACTGATAGGCATTCTTATAAAATCAGCATAGGTATAATATGGATATGAAGAGCTTTGTAAAAGTGCTCAGGGGACTCAAGTGCAGATTTCTATTAAAAATTCCATTTTATTTCAGGTTTCATTATATTTTTTTTTATTTTGTAAGATATAAATTGTCTTTATGCCTTTTATAATCAAAGCTTTTCAAATCTAACTAGTAATATTGTCAATTTCTAGAAATCTTAAATGTATAAGATAGGCTAGAATAACTGCATTTTACTGAAACAATAAGCCTGGTATTTAAATCACCACATATTGCCTACCATATTACTCATCCACTGTTGGAGTTCATGACAGCTCTGCTTTATATACAATATTTTTGATAAGTAGGTAGTATAATTTGGGTTCAAATTTAAACTCTTGTGTTTTGTTTCAATGAAAATATGCTTTCATTTTTTCTTCAGTAAATAGATAGGAATGGAATATTGATGGTTGGTATTAATTGTAGAATTGACAGGATATGGAACTACATGGAAATAATCTCCAGGAATGCTTGGGATAGACTGTTTAGCCTCAGAGTATGCCTATGAGAGACTATGGAAGACCCATACTAAAATTAGGTGGCATCATTACCTGGCTGGGATCCTGAACTACATATAAAGAAGAAAGCAAGCTGAGTACCAGCATTCATGCCTCCGTGTTCCAGATTAGCTATGTGATGTGATCAGCTACCTTAAAAACTTGCAGTCTTAACTTCCTTGCTGTGATGGACTTAACCCTTGAAGTGAGGGGGGGAAAAAGGCCTTAATGCCTTTCATCGTTCTTGTAAGAGTATTTTAATCATAGCAATAGAAAAATAATCTAAGCAAAGAGGCAGAATTTATCACTTTATAAAACTATCAAGTAAGTAATTTTCCAATCGGAATTTCCATTCTTATATTTTCATCAGTGATGTATGAGTTCCTTTTTGTCCTTGCTAACAATTGATAATGCAAAACTTTTACTTTTAACCCCTTTGAGAAAATCTATAGTGTTTTCCTTTTAGCGGTTCTAAGAGATACTCAGTTCAATCTCCTCAAGGGACATTATCATGAGTATGGATGGATTATTCTATATCCTCCTTTGGAATATAGATAATTGATCATTGTATTCAACAGTATGAATGAGTCTCCAAATGACAGTGCTGACAGGAAGAAGAGTGTCAACAAATGAACAAACACAAAAACTACATAGTGAATATATTCTCAGTTGCAGCCAATTTTAGAAAGAATGAACTAGTATATATTGGCAGAAAACCAATTATATGTTTACTGGAAAGGAGAGAATCAGAAAGGAACCATTAAAAAAAAAACGAGATTACTCAGGTACAATAGCATATTCTGGGAAGTGATAAAATTTCATGCTGGTAATAATTTGATAATCATCTGTAAAGAGAAAGAGCTATTTGAATAGATCTTTCATTGTTCAAGGATCATGATTGTACTCTGGTCTCTTACTTGTAATTTGTGATCCTCTGCTAAAAAACCAGTAGTTGGAAAAAATGTGTGTATTACAGTAAGATCAGACTTTGAGTCTTTTCTTGAATGCAGAAACTCTAGGTTGCCTCAGTTCTAAAATACAGATAACTAACTTATAAATTACTTAAGACTCTTTGAGTACATACTAAGAATTTATTAATGGTCTTCCAGAAGATCAGACACCCCTACCCAACCACAAGCCATGCCTGCAAGAAGACCAGGGGCCAGCAGCCTATGGACCTTCTCCATTCTCTTGGTTTCCTGGGACAGACATGATCAACCACAGGCTCCACCTGCTGGAAGACCATATAGGCTACCTGTCCATGGACCTCTCCCAATCCCTAGCTTCCAAAAGACCCAATTCTCAATTCTCCCTCAATCCCTATCACTGTGTCTGAGCTCCCAACCCATCAGACATCACCTGCCTATGCATGTGCTACCCCTGCCAGAAGACTATGTAAGCTGTCCACCCAGACCTCTACAATCTTGATGCTCTTCTGCCACTATCCCTAATTCTCCCTCTCTTTCACATAGCCATGTCCCAACCTCCAACTCAGGAGACCATGCTAACCACCAGAAGTCCAGCCTATAACACCAGGCCACAAAGACTAGAAGGCCAGAGATGAACCAAAAAGGAAGGAACACAATATACATCCAACAAAGATAAATCCATAAATAGCCACCTAGACATATAATCACCCGAAACCCAGATGCCTAAGAATACAATCAACAACATCTGGATCAATATATTACCAACAGAACCCAGCTATCCTATTAGAGGACGACCTGAGTATTCCAAAAAGGCTGAAGCACAAGAAAAGACCTTTGAACAAAATTCATGAAGATGATAGAGGTCCTTGTAAAAAATGAAAAAAACTCTTAAAGAATGCAAGGGAAAGACTTACAAAAATGGAGGAAATTAATTAATCCCTTTCAAAGCTAAGTCAAGAAACAAACAACCATTCGAAATAAATTAATAAAACTGTTCAAGACCTGAAAATATAAATAGAAGTAATAAGGTAAACAAAAACTGAGGGTATGCTGGAAATGAAAATTATAAGTAAGTGAACAGGTAGTACAGAGCCAAGCTTCTCCAACAGAATATAAGAGATGGAAGGGAGACTCTCAGGAATTGAAGATATGATAGAAGAAATAGCTATGTTGGTCAAATAAAATGTTAAGTCTAAAATATTCCTGACACAAACCATCCAGGACATTTGGGATGCCATTGAAAAGAGCAAACCTAAGAATAATAGGAAAGAGAAGGATTCCAGCTCAAAGATCTAGAAACTATTTTCTATTTTCAACTATATCAAAGAAGAAAAATTTCTTAACCTAAATAAGGACATGCCTATAAGGCCAGAAAAATCTTACAGAACACCAACCAAATTGAACTAGAAAAGAAAGTACCCTTGCCACATAATAATCAAAACACTAAATATACAGAACAAATAAAAAATATTAAAAGCTGCAAGGGAAAAAGACCAAGTAACATATAAAGGCAGACATATTAGAATTACACCTGCCTTATCAATAGAGACTCTAAAAGCCAGAACAGCCTGGACAAATGTTATGCTGTTTTTTTTTTTTTTTTTTTTTTTTTTTCTTCGTCTTCTTTTTTTTTTTTTTTATTTTTGGTTTTTCGAGACAGGGTTTCCCTGCGTAGCTTTGCGCTTTTCCTGGAACTCACTTGGTAGCCCAGGCTGGCCTTGAACTCACAGAGATCTGCCTGGCTCTGCCTCCCGAGTGCTGGGATTAAAGGCATGAGCCACCACCGCCCGGCTGTTATGCAGTTTCTAAGAGACAATAGATGCCAGTCCTGACTACTATTCCCAGCAAAATTTTTAATCACAATAGATGGAGAAAACAAGATATTTCATTATTAAATTCAAAATTAAACAATACTTATCTACAAATCCAGTCCTACAGAAGATGCTAAAAGGATAACTCCACCCCAAGGAGGTTAACTATATCCATAAAGACACAACAAATCAAAAATCTCATATCCACAAAGCCAAAATAAGAGAAATATATATGCGAATACTCTCTCTCTCTCTCTCTCTCTCTCTCTCTCTCTCTCTCTCTCTCTCTCTCACACACACACACACACACACACACACACCCCAAAACACCACCACCAATAAAAGAATTGGAATTAACAATCATTGGTCATTGATATCTCTCAATATCAGTGGACTCAATTCCACAAAAAAGACACAATCTAACAAAATGGATATAAAAACAGGATCCAACCTTCTACTGCATACAGGAAACACACATCAACATCAGAGATAGATATTATCTCAGAGTGAAGGGTTAGAAAAAGCTTATCCAAGCAAATTTTCCTAAGAAGCAAACTGGTGTAGCCCTTCTAATATATAAGGAACAGATTTCAAATCAAAAGTAATCAAAATAGTCTGGAAAGAAAAATTTATTTCCATAAAAGGAAAAATTCACCAAGATGACATTTCAATTTTTAACATCTATGTCCTGAACACAATGGCAAACACATTTGTTAAAGAAACATTACTATGGCTTAAATTAATCACTGACCCTCACACAAATAATGGGAGACTTCAATACTCCAGTCTCACCAACAGACTAGTCATTGGAACAAAAACTAAGCAAAGAAATATTGGCACTAACAGACATTATAAAACAAATGGACCTAACATATCTACAGGACATTTCACACAGACACAAAGGAATATACCTTCTTCTCAGCACCTCATGGAACTTCCTTGAAAATTGACCACATACTTGATCACAAAGCAAGCCACCACAGATAAAAGAAAAATAAATTAACCACCTGCATCCTATCAGACTATCATGGATTGAAGCTGGATTTCAACAACAGCAGAAATTACAGAAAGTCTATAAACTCATGGAACCTAAACAACTCTCTACTGAATGACTCTGGGCTAAGAGAGAAAGCAAGAAAGGAAGGAAGGAAGGGAGGGAGGGAGGGAGGGAGGGAGGGAGGGAGGAAGGAAGGAAGAAAAATTAAAGCCATCCTAGAAATCAATAAAAACTAATATACAACATACCAAAACTTATGGAATACAATGAAATGGATGTTAAAAGGAAAGTTCATATTACTAACTACCTACATTAAAAAAAAATAGAGAAGAGTTATACCAGCAACTAACAGCACAGGTGAAAGCTCTAGAACATGAAGAATCTAGCATACCCAAGAATTATAGATGACCAGAAATAATGAAACTGAAGGTTAAAATCATTAAATAGAAACCAAGAGAACAATACAAAGAATCAATAAAACAAAGAGTTGGTTCTCTCAGAAAATCAAAAAGACAGATAGAACTTAATCCAAATTAACTAAAAAACAGAGAAAAACCAAATTAACAAAGTCTGAAAAGAAAAGGAAGACACAACAACAGACACAGGAATTTCAAAGAACCACTAGGTCATATTTTAGAAACCCATACTCTACAAAATCACAAAATCTAAAAGAAATGGATAATTTTCCCAATAGATTCCACTTACCAAAGATAAATCAAGAGCAGATAAACAATTTAAATAGACCTATTACCCCTAATAAGTAGAAGCAGTCATCAAATGTCTCTCCCCCTCCCCCCCAAAAAGTCTGGATCAGATAGTTTTAGGGCAGAATTCTACCAAACTATCAAAGAAGATTTATCACCAATTTTCATCAAATTATTTCATGAGCTAGAAAGAGAAGGAACATTGCTCAATTAGTTTACATGGCCATATCACCCTGACACCAAAACCAGACAAAGATTCAACAAAAAAAGAGACTTGCAGACCAGTTTTCCTTATGAACAAAGATGCAGAAATGCTCAACAAAATACTCAAAAAATGAATCCAGGAACACATAAAAAAGATCATCCTCCATGAGCAAGTAGGCTTCATCCCAGATATGCTGGGTGATTCAACATACAAAAATCAACAAATGTAATCCACCACCTAAACAAATTGAAAGAAAAAAAAATACATGATCATCTTATTGAATGACAAAAGAGCCTTTGACAAAATCAAACAGCCTATCATGATAAAGAGTCTTGGGGAGATTAGGGATACAAGGAACATACCTCAACATAAGTAGGCAATTTATAGCAAGCTAATAACCAACATAAAATTAAATGGAAAGAAGGAAACTCAAAGCAATTCCACTGAAATCAGGAGCAAGACAATGCTGTCTACTCTTTCCATATCTATTCAGTATAGTACTTGAAGTTCTAGCTAAAATGATAAGACAATTGAAGGAGATCAAGTGGATACAAATTGGAAAGGTAGAAGTCAAAGTACAGCTATTTCCAGATGATATGATAGTATGCATAAGTGACCCCAAAATTTTTCCTGGGAACTCCTACAGCTGATAAATACATTCAGTGAAGTGGTTGGATACAAGATTAACTAAAAAAAAAAAAATCTGTAGCCCTCCTACAAACAAATGACAAACAGACTGAGAATAAAATTAGGGAAACAACACACTTCACAATAGCTAGAACCAATATAAAATATCTTGGGGAAATCCTAGTCAAGAAAGTGAAAGATTTGTATGACAAAAACTTCAAATCTTTGAAAAATGAAATAAAAAAGATATAAAATGGCATGACCTCTCATGCTCATGGATTGGTTGAATTTGCATAGTAAAAATGGCCATCCTACCAAAAGCAATCTACAGATTCAATGCAATCCCCATCAAAATTCCAATGCAATTATTTATAAACCTTGAAAGAACAATACTCAACGTCATATGGAAAAAGAAAAAAAAAACCAGGATAGCTGAACAATCCTTTACAATAAAAGACCTTCCAAAGGTATCTCCATCACAGATCTCAAGCTGTATTGTATAGCTATAGCATTAAAAACTGAATGGTATTGACATAAAACCAGACATATTGATCAATGAAATTAAATCAAAGACCCAGATAAATCCACACACCTTTGCACACCTGTTTTAAATAAAGAAGCCATAAATACACAATAAATAAAGAAAGCATCTTCAATAAATGGTGATGGTCTGAGTATTTTCATGTAGAACAATACAAATAGATCCATATTTTTCACACTGAACAAAACTTACATCAAAGTGGATAAATGACCTCAACATAAAAGCAGACATACTGAACCTTATTATAGAAAAGAAATTAGGTAATAGCCCTGAACACTTTGGTACAGGGAACAACTTCCTAAACAGAACTCTGACAACACAGGCATTAAGATCAATAAATAAAAAACAGGACCTCATGAAACTGAAAAGCTTCTGTAAGTCAAAGGACTTACAAAGGACTGTCAATCATACAAAATGGCAGCCTACAGAATGGGAAAAGATTTTCACCAACTTCACATTTGATAGAGGCCTAAAACTCAAAATATATAAAGAACTCAAGAAAGTAGTTATCAACAAACCAAATAATCTAATTAAAACTGGGGTATAAATCTAAACAGGAAATTCACAACAGAGGAATCTCAAATGGAATTCTCAAAAGAGAAACACTAACAAGATTTTCAACATCCTTAGCCATCAAGGAATGCAAATCAAAACTACTTTGAAACTCACTGTGATGACTAGGCTGGCCTAGGACTCACAGGGAGCCTCCTGCCCAATGGGAAGAGCTTACTCTTACCTCAACTTGATATGCCATGCATTGTGAATAACGATGGGAGACTCATATTTCTGAACAGAAACAGGGGAGGAGTGTGTTTTGTGGAGGTATAGATGGGAGTGGAGGGAGGGGAAATTGCAGTAGGGATGTAAAGTAAGTAACAAGTTCATTTAATAAAAAAAAACTACTTTGAGATTCCATCTTACACTTATTAGAATGGCTAAGATCAATAACACAAGTGACAGCTCATGCTGGCAAGTAAATAGAACAAGGGGAACACTCCTCCATTGATGGTAGGAGTGCAAACCTATGAAGCCACTATGGAAATCAACTAGTTGGTTCTTCAGAAATAGGGTATTGATCTACCTCAAGAGCCAGCTATATACTTCTTGGGCACATACCCAAAAGATACTCCATCCTACTGTAATGGTACTTTCTCAATTATGTTCATAGTCACTTTATTCATAAAAGCCAGAAACTGAAAACAACCCAAATGTCCCTCAACTGAAGAATGGATGTTTATACAATGGAGTATTACTGAGCTGTTTAAAAAAAATGACATTATGAAGTTTGGAGGCAAATTGATGGGAATAGAAAAAAAATCATCCTGAATGAAGCAATCCAGACCCAGAAAGACAAACATGATATGTACTCACTTATAAATTGAGATTAGCTGTTAAGTAAGTGATAATCATGCTATATTCCACAGACCCATAAAACTAAATAGCAAGAAGGCCTCTAGGGGGGACTCATGGATCTCTCTAGGAACAGGAAATAGAATACATTTTGCAGGTGGACTGATGGCATATATAGATGGGAATGGGAGGGATCAGGTTGGGAATGGAGCGTCAGAAGCAATAGAGTATGGGGAGAGATGTTTGGAATTCTGGGACATCTGGAGAGCAATATGGAAATCTATTGTAATGGAAATTTTCTGGAATTTATGAGGGTTACCCTACAGAGGACTCCTATCAATGGAGGATATTGAGCCTGAACCAACAAGTCATCTCTGTAAGCAAGAAAGGTTTCCAGTGGTAGGAATGGATACCAATCCAGCCACAAAAAAAACCCTTCAACCTACCACTTGTCCTACCTGCAAATCGTGCTGGACTATGGTGTTTCAGAACTGTGGGATTGGCTAACCAACAACTGGTTTAACTTAAGGCCCAAGCAAGGAGAGGGAGTAAGTCCATTCTTGACATGCCTGGATGTCCAGGAACCAGAGGCTAAATAGCCCAGAAGCCTAGGGTAGAACCAAACACAACTGGACAAAAAAATGTCGATGATGTGTGCTTCCTAATGATATTCTGATATACTCATAAACCAGTGCCTAGTACAATAGTCATCAAAGAGACTTCCTCTGACAGCTAATGGAAATAGCTGCAGAGATCTACAGCCAAACATTAGGTAGAGCTCTGGGAATCCCAGAGAAGATAGCGAGGAATGATTCTCAGAGCCAGAGGAGTCCAGTAAACCAGGAGATCATGTCCATAGAATCAACTAAGCATGACTCAGAGGGGCTCAAAGAGACTGCAGTGGTAATAACAGAGTCTGCATGGGTCTGAGCTAGGTCCTCTGCATATATGATATGGTTGGGACTTTTATGGGACTCCTAATACTGGGAGTGGGGGTGTCTCTGACTCTTTTTGCCTACTCTTAGGGCCCTTTACCTTCTATTGCACTGCCTCTTCCGGCCTTGATAAGAGGGTTGTTGCCTAGACTTAGTGCATCTTTTCATGCTGTTTTCAGTTGATATTCCTGGGAGGTCTGTTCTTTTCTGAAAGGAAATGGAGACTCACTGTATCTAGGGAAGAAGGAAGTGGGTGGAGGACCTGGGAGGAGTGGAGGGATAGGAAACAGCATTTGGGGTGTATTGTATGAGAAAATAACAAATAAAAAAGGAAAAAAGAAAACAAAAGAATTTAATGAATATTTTGCTCAGTGTAGCAAAGACTATAATTTCAGACGTGTGGTACTTTTGAACAAGGTTACGATCCCATTTGGACCACACATTTGAAAATTTTTGTCTCGTTTTGATGGTGGTATTTTGAAAGATTATAGAGAGGTGCAGTCTTGATGAATGAGTTGAATCACTGGGGATGGACTGAGATTGCAAAGACTCATGGCATGTCTAGTTCTCTGCCTCAAGTTTGCATTGGGATGTAGTCTCTCAGATTTCTGCTCCTCTGTTATGACCGATGACTATCAATGATTCTCTCCCATAATAGACTCTTATCTCTCTCAAACTGTAAGCAAATAAAATCTTACTTCTGTAAGTTGTTTTTGGTCATAGTATCTCTATCACTGCAACAGAAAAGTAACTGATAAAAGTTTATAATTCAAATATTTAGATAAATTGATCATTATATTTAGTATTATAGAATGAAAACTGAAGGTTCAGATAAGGTAATATAAATATGAATTTCTACAAAATAAACCTGCAACATAAATTGCTAAATGGTCTTATTAATGGGGTACACAATATATTGGGGTACATAATATATCACCACATAAACCCCATATTTAGAAAAGAGGGCCATGTTGCAAATGATTTGGAATATAGCTATAATGACTAATCAGAACATGTTCAACTGGATTTGATATTTAAATTAGATTAGATTTATTGTTTTTTTCAGACAGTACAAGGTACATGGTTCACAAACATTGGAAATAATAATATTTTCATCCTCTTTTACAATGTGTGAACAAGGTGACTTTTTGACCAATTGTAAACAGCAGATTTATTGAAATCTGTTTGCCCTATGAGAATGAAGGATTAATGCTTCAGAACAGGGAGAAATGATATCTCCAGATATAACTTAATTTACACTAGCAAATGTTAAGAACAATAATAGAGGATTCCTTTTAAGATAACTTAACTAATCACATTACTTAATAACCTCAGAGAGTTCCGAAGACATCTTTGTCTTATTTCTCTTTGGTTTGTATAAAATAGTGTCATAAGTTACTAAAAAAGTGACTGGAGTCCTAGTAAGTGCGCACATTTAGAATATTGGTGTTTAGAAACTGTGATTATTAAAACCATATTTTATAATAAAGTTGAGATTCCTGAAGTATGTCATGTATTATTTATTGAAGAGATAGATGTAAATTACTTCTTTTAGTTTTGGAATCATTATTTTTAAGCATTGTTTGAAAAAAAAAAAAAAAACATTTTTTTGCTAAGTTGTATTCCACCTGAACTCATCTCTGTATCTTTACATTTAATAGTGTACAGTCTTTGAGTATAATTATCATTTCTGTTTTATCAGGAAAGAACTCTTATTCTATCTAATTTATCCCTAACTTGGATATCGTTATATCCTAAATACTTAAATTCTTTGTGAAGAGGATGACTGATGAATTTTGCCTTCATGCCATAAGATTTTAATGTTGTTGTATTTTAGAGCTCATAAATGTAAGACATTTTGTAGAATTATTTCAGCTTCTATTTCATTTCTTTTGCTTCATATGCATTTTGAAGTAAAGCTTATTATACATGTGGCTATGAGGAAAATCAATATGATATTTTCCTTCTTTTTAGAACCCTTTACTAAACACCGTGGTGAATGGGTAACTTTTTCTTTTTTCTTTTTTTTTTTTTTTTGTTTTTTCGAGACAGGGTTTCTCTGTGTAGCTTTGCGCCTTTCCTGGAACTCGCTTTGGAGACCAGGCTGGCCTCAAACTCACAGAGATCCGCCTGCCTCTGCCTCCCGAGTGCTGGGATTAAAGGCGTGTGCCACCACCGCCCGGCTAACTTTTTCTAACTACGGCAGTGACTTGAATATCCGAATTTTCTTAGGAACTATTTTCAACTCTTATATTTGCATAGACTTTCTAGACTATGTATGTGAGAAGACAAGCATAGACTTTTACATCTGTCTTTGACTTGTAGGAAGACAATCTTGCTGAGGAAAGCATTGTTTATTTTATGAGATTTTATGAGATGAGAGCTTATCTTGATATTTTCATTCCTTTTCTGTTCATGTAGATTTTCATTACAGCTTCATGAAAAATGAAAAATTATGTAAGTTTTGAAAAGGATGAAATGCAAGAGAAATATTCGTGGGGCTTCTTTGAGTACAAATGTGGACATGCTATCTAATGGTTTTTTTGTATATACAATTCAACCAGGAATTTGTTCTTTCAGTTGTCGTAATATGCAGATTTTAAATTCATTGAACTCTTTAAGGCCAAAGAATAAAATATATAACAATTACAAAAATATTTTTCTATAAGCATACATTTTTATCTAAATCAGTAATATTAAATTACCCTTGTTTTAATTATAGTGTCACTTTATATCTGACACAAACCAATGTAACCCAACTTTATTTCTACTAAGGTCATATTTAATGAGATAGTTTCAGAGCCTTAAAACATGTGCACAGTGGGGTTATTAACTGCAACCGTAGTTATGCAGTCCCCGCTTCTTTTACCCAAATCGTCAGGATTCGTCTGAAGCCTTTTGATATGGGGCAGTAGGTTCAGCAAGCTGAGAGTTCTTTTCTTTACACTTGAATTCTGCAATTAAAATGTCTGCCTTCAGATATATATTTCAAAATGGGGAGTGTGGCTAGAGTTTTCCTGCCTGGCCCAGAGTCAGGATAAATCTCTTTCACCTGCCAGTCCCACAGCCGCTCAGACCCAACCAAGGAAACACAGAGACTTCTATTGCTTATAAACTGTATGGCCGTGGCAGGCTTCTTGCTAACTGTCCTTATATCTTAAGTTATCCATTTCCATAAATCTATACCTTGCCACATGGCTCGTGGCTTACCGGCATCTTTACATGCTGCTTGTCCTGGCCGTTGCTGGCTGGCAGGCAGTCTCCTTCTGCCTTCCTGCTCTTTTAATTCTCTCTGTTAGTCCCGCCTATACTTCCTGCCTAGCCACTGGCCAATCAGTGCTTTATTAGCAACACATTTGCCATACAGAACATCCCACAGCAGGGGAGTACATAAAATAACCTACTCTATCTTACTTTAAATGTGGATTAGAAATCAAATGTAATATTTTATGACTTCAAGTGCTTTACGGATTTTCTTTCTTTGTTTAATGTTAATCTAACGTCATGTTTCAAATTAAATTTTCCCTAAACATAACTTAAAGTCAGGAGATCTGTGGGGAAAACGTTCCAATGTAGGTGAAATTGAAAGGGTGGTCTCTTGCCACAAGCACACAGCTTCACAGTATATGGACCTGGTAACTGCAAAGCCATTGAAGAGGAAGCTAGCATCTCTCAGCTCCTTGCCAGCTCAACTCCTGCCTTATTTCTGAGTGTTGAAACACTACTAATTTGAAACTCGCTGTGTCTAGGCATTTAATCCAGGGCTCAGCAGAGCATGCAAATGTTGTTTCAAGTTAATTGAAACAAGAAGTTGAGAGATTCTTTTGCAATATTCAAAATTGTCTATGGGGCCTATAACCGTTTTAATCTAGAGAAAGCAGAAGCAGTCCAGATTTAACTAGCCCTCTTCAAAGTAGGTAAACTGAACTGTCACTGACTACTCCCTTAATCTAACTTTGATTAAATATGGGGAATGAGCTCTGTCCTTTGATGTTCTATGCCTTGCTTAGTACATTGAAAAGGACATAAATGTCACTGCTACATATTTGCAAAATGAAACATACTTTTTTTCTTAATCAAGCAAGAGAAGCACATTGAGACTAGTCTTCCAACAATATTGTAGGTACTTAAGTGTCATTAAATCAAGAGAAAACATGAGCACTTATTTTAAATTGTTAATATAGATTTACAAAATTAAGTGTAATTTTACTTTCACTTTTCTAAAACAGAAGGATTTACTTATGTCACAAACATTGCAAATTAAAACAAAAACTACATTTTTATCCCAGGGCAGACATTCTGCCCTTCTAAATTGTAGTAGCTCAGGCCCCTTCCCTAGATAGCATGTGTCTTACATCATAGGATCCATTGATTCAGAGATGGGTGAACTCCTAACATTCTTGTCCTTATGCATAAATATACATATGTATTTAAGTCTACCTGTTATTTTATAACCAAATGAAGCAGCACTAATTAATTTTTCCCTAAGAGTTTTATATCTGTTAAAAGAGAGAAAGTAAACATGCATACTTGCAGGTAATATTTGAAGACATGTATTCTTTGGGGAAAAGTTTCCTGAATTTTAATACATACATGTAGTTAGGTGCTACTTTCAGTAATAGAAATTCACATCTTAGCTGAAATAAATAAAATATTGGTCACTTAAGTAATATTTGTATATTCTTTAAATTCAAATATTAATAATACTTGTTTATTATTATTTTCTATGTAAAGATATCTGGTTGAAATTATTATTTTTATTCTTCTAAAAATATTTAATTAAATACTTAATAACTTATCTTGAATCTAAAGAATAAGTCTTATTCACGTATGAACTGCTCTCATTCTTGTACTTTGATGGATTTAGTTTCTGAATATCTTATATATAAATTTATTGGAAAGATAATTCTGGGCCATATGTTTTCCATTGAAAGCTCCTCTATAGATAGTACACAAATTTTGAAATATATCTTTGGTACTAGAGTGAGGACTCAGCTGTTAAGATTTTTGCTTAACACTCTTCTAAGAGGATGTGAGTTCTGTTTCCAGGAGACGTGTTGGGCAACTCATAGCTGCTTGTAACTACAGCTTCAGCAGATCCAAACTCCCTCTTTTAGCAAGTCTATGGCTTTATTCATCCATTCTCTCTAGAAACTCATATTCAGAGCATAGTAATGCTCTTTTCCCTAGAAACAATCTTTATTTAGATTGCTTATTATTTAGATGTTTTCCTTTTGCATGTTTAACAATGGAAATTATTTTCAGAAAGAGTATAATGTATATTTATTCTAAGCTTTTTCTCAATTGCTTAATTGTGGATATTCTTCTTCTTTTGTATTTCCTAATGTTGTCTCTACATAAATGACATCCATCCCTTAACCATATAAAAATGCCATTGAGAAAATGTAGTCAAGTTGAAATACTTCTAGATTCTAACATGTCACAGCAACTTCTGCAGCTTTCACAGGATCCAATGCTTCTAGTCTAATCATAGGTCCCTCTGGGTTTGTGGTCATGCTCTCCCTTGCCCTCAAAGGATAAGGAACTACCAATCTCAGTACCTGACAGGCTCCAATTTCTGGAATTTTTGTTCACATAGATCTTTTCATTCCATGTCTTAAATAAGTATATCCCTTTTTACTGCAGTGAGCACCATAACATTGTTGGTTTACTTTGGCTCATTTTAGGGAATTGTTTGATATTCAAATTATTTATAGCTGTTTACTGCCATTTGGACATTTAAAGATTGAAATAGAAAGAGAACACATGATTCTGTTTAAATAGAGAAATTCTAATAGATTCATTTTTTTTAATGACTTATGCCCATTCCCCAACCCACCACCACTAATTATGATTTCAGAGATTATTATTTGGTAAAGCTCTTTCAGGTGAAGTGTAGCTAAATCATGACATCGACAACATCTATGTTTCAATACCTGAAAGCTGTCTTGGTTTTCATCTTCTCTGAAACTCACTTTAAAAAGTGTGATGTATCTTCCAGAAAGTTGTGTAATATCATATTGATGCAAATGATATTCAAAATAAGATTGCCTAGAGGAGCCTGTGAATTTTCTTTAGCCATGTAACCTGATGACATATTTTGTGAATATATTTTTCAAAGTGACAAATGATTATAAAAGTAATAGGGAAGAAGAAAATAAACAACATTGGCAGAAGTAATTAAATGTTTTAAAGTGAAATAAAGTACAACTCTTCAGAATGTCAGTTGTGATAAATCTAGGAATACGAAGAAAATATACTTTGTGAGTTTTGGCTGTTAACACAAACTTTGATCTAAGTTCAGGTTTGCTAAATGAATTTTTAATATCCAGTAGCTCAATTTCCTTTGCCATCTTTATTGCTGTTTTAAAAAACACACACATACAAATAGGTAGCTTATAAGTCTGAGATGAGATATTAACAATATCGATGATTTTTTAATTTTATATTATATAATTGCTAAGTATTATGACTACAGAACACTTTCTTAAAAAATTAATAGTAAGATGATAAGAACAAGATAACTTTAGGACTATATAGGTTTGAATTTTCCCTGGGTTTGTAGCAAAACCAAAATAAGAATAAAAAGGATAGCACCTCCATTTTGCTCTTTTATAAGTTAAACTTGCAATGAAATAAGCCTGAAGTTCTTCTCAGCACAATTCGATTTAAAACTATTGAAGATAATCTGCATTCTCAATAAATGTTAAATTGTAATGAAGTCTGTATCTGCCACTCTTTTCAGTCTTCAGTAAAATTGATATGCTCATGTGTCTCTTCATACCCCTCCCAGCTTTTTATAAAATTCCAAATCAATATCTGAAGGACGTACACCAGACAAGCTCTACTGTCAGGTACACACAACCCACAATATGCGTGGAACACTTGGACACTGTCACATCCATTTTGCACATGCAGAGACAGTAATTTGCAGAGAATGTTTAAAAATAAAGACATATATTTCTTTCTCCTGGCTGCAGGGCTCTCAACTTCCTTCTGTAACATTCATTTATAAGGAAAATGTGCTGAAATTTCAGAGTACGGTCAGCTGGACGTTGATCATCTAGAAACAACATACTAAGAATTTGTGATTTGAGAATGGAAATGTTAAGGAATTAAGGGCATAATTTTGTGTATATACTTGAATGGATCAAAATCAGCAAGCAACAGACATATACTGGTAGCTATGTCTACTGTGTGTTTTCATAATATCTAAGTCAAGAAATAAGCTGAGATATGTAGCAGGGTGAGAAGATGGGTAAATTGTGCCTTAAATACATAAGTGAGTAATATTTGAACATAAAATAATCTAAACACTTTCAGGAAAATATATGGAACATTATACCACTGAGTGAAATAAGCCAGACTTAAAAATAAAAGCTTTGTGTGTCATTTCTTATATATAAAATCTAGAAAAAAAATCTAGAAATAAACACACAAATAGAAACCATAGAGACTATTAGGTAAGAGAATATGGCCCAAGAGAATGCAATGAATGGAATGAATGGTAAGTATAACCAGAGTATATCACTTACATTTTACACTGTGAAATAAAACATATTTTAAATAATAATATAGGCTAATGAAATACCTTAAATGAATACCTCTGATGGTTTCAAGTCATATGGATTCTCAGATCCTTTAAAGTGTTTCAGAGCAAGAATTGAGTTTAAGAGAAATAAGTCAATACAAATTTGTTGAATGTTTTTAACTAATCATAACCATAAAATGAATTTAGGGAATTTCAGTAACATTCAGATGAAATCAGCAGATTAAAATTCTCTTGGACTATGTCTTGTCCACTTTAGCATATCTTTCAATGTCATCCTTGTTCAACTCATGGTTGAGCAGTCATGTTGGTATGGCTTTATGGTGTAGCTTCTAATGGAGCTCTTCCTATGAGACCTTAGAGCAAATTCTCTGTTCCTCTGACTTTTATATCTTTTTCTTTGGTCCCACTTCTGAGCCTTAGGTGCAGGAGTGATTTATAGATGGAAAATATAGGAACTGTGTTCCACAAATGTATTTTGATTGGCTGCATGTTTCTGTGGTGCTCTCTGTCAGTTGAAAAAAGAAGTTTCCTTAAGGAGGGGTGAGGAATACACTTAGCTGTGGATAAAGCACAAATGTTTTTTTTTTAATTTATTTTATTTTATTTTACAATATAATTCAACTTTACACATCAGCCATAGATTCCCCCATTCTCCCCCCTCCCGCCCCGCCCCCCTCCCCCAGCCCACCCATTTCCATCTGTATTGCATTGATTTTTGACAGATCTCAGCTGTGGGGAACTACTTTAGCAGATATATTTCTTATTACTTCTTATATACTTCTTATATTCATTCCATCTTCTTAATTCTTATTTAAACTTACATTTACAACTAGTATCTTTACCTCTTACAAGCTTATTACTGTATGTTTTAGGACTACCTTAGATTCTTCTTGCAAGCTTATATTTTTAAAGGAACTCTATGGATCTATTTTACAAACTTATATAGGGCTACCATTAGCATATATTTAACTTAGTAAACACCTAAAGATTTCTTAACACAGATCTAACAAGACAGAATTTTTACAAACTCATATATCTTATTTTCATCTTTTTCTACTTCTTACTCTTAATTATTATCACTCTCTCTATTAGAAAGATTCTCTTAACTAGACAGAAAGTACGTACATCATTTCTAAAGTTTACAGCTTATAGTCAACACCCACAGCAGCCCTTCCACAGCTCCTTCAATAACATAAACAATCTGTTTATAGATTGTTTCTATATATTATTCTTGTTTCATAAATTAGAGGTTGTACTTCATCAATAACTATGATTTCACTAGCATGGAGTAGTTAGCTAGGTTCCCAGTACTAGGTGTAACAGCTCTCTTGTTGCTCAGGTCTTATGTCCAATTGGAGAACCTCAATCTTCATCATGGAGTATATACAACTGAGAAAAGCTGAGAGTGGGGGATATGGTCTTCCCCAGGGAAGTGCACAACAATTGGTTGTCCATTGTCAGAGTCACCCCTTGAAAACATAGATACAAGCAACATTATACAGACTGAATAGATTGCATTTAGTAATATATAGTATATATATATATGTATATATGAATGCAATAACATTTAGTAATATTTAATATATATTATATATCGTATACATACACACACACACACACACACATATATATATATATATATATATATATATATATATATATATATATATATATGCCATGCAATAACATTAGTGAAAAAAGAGCAAATCTTGAAGGAGAATAGGAAGAATAGGGAGGGTTTAGAGGTAAGAAGAGAGAGAAATGAAATTTCAGCAATTGCATTATAATCTCATAAAAGTATTCACTTGAAAAAAATTATGCAAGCATGTACGTTTTACAGTCTAAATTGTATCACATGACAATGTTCCAAGTAATTTCAATTAACCAAAATTTTAAAGTAAAATTTTCTTCTTTTTCAGAGGATAGCTTTACCAGTAAAGACATAAGAGCTCAAAACACAGTATTCAGAGTAAGACCCCAAAGCCTCTCCTCCCTCACAGCCTTAGTCTCTTGCATTATGGAGGATCCACTGTGATAGATGAATGAGGAAGGAAGAGAAATAGAGCTGTCTTCAGTATCCTGCCACCATGTTACAGTTACTTTAATACTGCTCCTGAATTTAAGCTTTGGCTAGGGGAAGTTCCAAAAAGAGAGACTGTAAATGGACATGTTTTATACAGAATTTATGTGCTGTCTTTATTGTTTTGCTTTTGCAGGGGGATAGATACCAAAGAGTACTGTCTAAAGTAATTCACAGACATTTGATCAGCCTCTGATTCTAGTGCTGAACTTGAACACACACACACATACACACACACACACACTGGGAATTTCCAGACATTGGTCATGTCTAGAAAAGGGGTAGCGCCGGGCGGTGGTGGCGCACGCCTTTAATCCCAGCACTTGGGAGGCAGAGGCAGGCGGATCTCTGTGAGTTCGAGGCCAGCCTGGTCTCCAAAGCGAGTTCCAGGAATGGCGCAAAGCTATGCAGAGAAACCTTGTCTCGAAAAACCAAAAAAAAAAAAAGAAAAGGGGTAGCAGATCTCAACCAATGGGCATGGAGAGTGACTCATTGTATCCTGTAAGAATGTTCAACAATGAGCAACTTCAGCAGAAGATGAGTCAGTAAGCACAACAAATGCCAGCCATACCTGTCCTACTCAGTGACCTGTACACAGTGTGGCCACAACAGGAGGGATGGAGTTTAAAGTAGGGTCCAAAACCATACATTTGCTCCCTCTGACTGTCAAATGACAAATTTAGCAGGAGCCAGTGCTATCAGTGAGCTTTAATTTGGACTAGCCATCCTGCCATGGTGACGGGGCAGTAGTACATACCACTCATAGCAGGCTATGCCTTCCGTGCCCATAAAATTTGTATTACAATCACAATAAAATGGTCTAAGGATACTGGATTCACCACATTATTCCAAACAGAAGTCTTCTGGCAGGGCTGGATTCCACGGCAGATAAAGCACAACAGTACAGTCGTGTTACTGAAGCCATCCATTCTGTAACAGCTGGCCTGTTTCTGTAATTGTTATTGTATTGAGGCTAACTGTGATTGAGAGGAGTGTGGAAGAAGACAATTTGACAAGGGCAGGCTGCCGAGATCTGTACTGTGATTTCCCCAGTCTGGCATCAAATGCAGCTCTCCCACATGGCCTTCCTTTTACAGGCTGCCAGTTCAAGCTTAGTCAAAACAGCAAGGCCAGCCCATTCGAGGTGGCGAAAGAGTGGAGCAGCAGTATCACTTTATGAAGCTTGTTTTTGATTCCAGGGAAAATTCATTCGCAGAAATGAGGGTGGGTGCCAGACATCTGCACTATCCACACCTCTGTTTAGCTTGTAACCCAGCTGTGAGTGTCTCTGAGTAACAGTCCAAAACCCAGCATCAAATACCAGGGTTTGAAATCAAGGAGTCAACAGCTTACAGTGAGCCTCTGGCTCCTGCTTCCTGTTCCCCATCAGCTTCAGGTGACTTTGTCTGCAAACGAATTGTATCACACATTCTTAGCATCTTGGCCTTTCATCCAGCAGCTCTATTCTGTGTTACAGTTCAAAGCTCTCGTGACTAAAACCAAACTGAGACAAACCCCTACTTGAAGAAGTTATTGAGTACAAGGCTTATTCCTTTGATACTCAGTATTAAAATACAGATTTCTTCCTGTCTTGATACAGGAGAACACCTGTTTATTTTGTGTTAGGTGAACTTAGTGTCATTGACATTAGAAAAAGAAACAGGCTGTGAAATTTTATACAATGAGGTGCAACAGGTGAAAAATATGTGATGTGATAAAGTGTTCATATATATTTAGAATCTCATTATAGCTAAAATTGATAACAATATTTTGAAGAAGAATTTGTCAAGTCTAAATTACTGGCTAAAATGTGAGCACCTCCTGAATCAGCACTCACATGCACGCGCGTGTGCATGCGCATGCTCACACATGTGGGTAACCCTGACAACATAATATTTATCTATATCTATCTATCTATGTGGTATATATCTATATGTATACACACACACACAAACACCCCCATATACATATATATATATATATATTTTTTTTTTCATGTTAATTTGTTCTGGTGACGTTGTTCCCAGCAAAGTGTTTTGTAGGAGTATAAGGCTGAAATGCAGATAGGGCACAAGACCTGCAGGGACGACATGGAAGAACAATGTAACTAGGATGTCAAAAAAAAAATGCTTATAATGAAGAAGAAACTATTCTGAACATATCAGTTGAATAAATCAAAATATGCTTCTGGTCAGAACATAAAAGATAAACAGTACTTCACCTTGACCTTTATTGAAGGGATGTCCCTTAGCATATATACTTTTTTGTATTTTACATGTAAAGTAAACTATGTTTAAGTCGGCAGAGTAAAACATTAGGAAAAGTTGGAAGTGATGCTGTGTCCTCCAGTAGCTGACATGGAATCTGGGAAGATAGAAAGCAACTGCTTAATTGAAAGATATTTGTGATTGGTTCTTTAACCTTGATACATAATCTTTTGTCATTGCCTCAATAAATGAAAGTAATGTGGGCCAATTTTGTAACAGACAAACATACATACATGCTGTGGATATTGCTATATGTCAATAAACACTGACTGGCCAATAGCCAGACAGGAAGTATAGGCGGGACTAACAGAGAGGAGAATTGAGGAAGAAGGAAAGATAGAGGAGACTGCCTGGAGCCGCCGTGAGGAGAAAGAAGATGTAAAGTACCGGTAAGCCACAAGCCACGTGGCAAAGTAGAGATTAATAGAAATGGGCTAAACATAAGAGTAAGAGCTAGACAATGATAGGCCTGAGCTAATGGCCAAGCAGTTTAAATAATGTAAGCGTCTGTGTGTTTATTTTATGAATGGGTTTGGTCAGGGAGCCAGGGACTGGTGGGACTTGGGAGCTGGAGAGAAGCTCTCCAGCAACACATACACACATAAAAAAATCTGGTGCCAAAGCTACTAGATTAGATCCTCTGCCGTAAAGCTCAATTTCTTCAAAAAAAAATAAGGTTATTTTTAACTGATATTTAAATATTCAACCTCTGTTAGTCAGTTTTCATACATGAATATGTTGTACAGTATTTAAATCTGGTGAACACACCTGTCTTACTGGTGATAAATGGACATAGCCAATCTGTATCACCATGGACTTAGTAGTCATTCATTAAAAAAAATAAAACCCTTCCTTTCCATGTGAAAACATGGATGAAATTGAGGTTGTTATGCTAAGTAAAGTAAGCAAGACACAAGAGACTAAGTACCGCATGGTCTCACTCAGGTGAAATATCAAAAGGCTGAGCTCATAAAGTGGAATGGTGAGAACCACAGGAGAGGGTAGAGGCTCAAGGGGAAGGTGTTGCTGCTTTATCATTAGAATAGGAAAAAGCAGGTGTGACTTCTCAGTAGAGTGGCTACAGACAACAACGGAGTCTACATTCCAAAGGACTGGAATAAATGATTTTGAACATATTCATCATATCTTTCATCCAATCATTATATTACCTTAACTTTACCCTTGGAATATGGCTTTAAAATTATGATACTGTTCTGTTTAGCACATGTGTTATGTGACATGATTCTTAAGGAGACGTGAAGAAATATGTAGTTAAGATAAGGAACTGAGAAGAGACCAAAGACCATGAAAGAATATTGTGTGAGTCAATGAGGGTGCTGGAGTTGCAGAGAGAAGTGTGGATAAGAGATTCCTCATAGGATTAGAAATGATATAAAGATAGATGAATCACCAGAAGTCTCCAACAGAGTGGGCAACAACTCATGAACTCTGACAACCTGGAGCTCCCTGCACAGCATTCAGACATTGTACCAGACTGCAGCCTCTCTCAGGCAGCTCAGTTATTCTGAGTCTTTGTAAGCAGCTTTGCTGGCCTCTGCCTTTTGTTTAAGCCCAGTTAATTTGAGAGCTTCAGTGAGCAGCAGTCCTTATTGCTAAGATACGCCTGTGGAGTGAAGGCCTAGTCCATCCCACCAGCTACAGGGTCTTCCTTCAGGCTTCTGAGTTGTTTCTTTATTGAATCTCAGAGAGAAGGCTTTAGAATATCCTAGGGCTTAACTATCTCCCTGGAATTTGGAATGTTTTATCTCCCTTTAGAACAGTGGTTCTTAGCTTTTACAGTGATGTGACCCTTTAATACAGTTCCTCACATTCTGGTGACCACCTACCATAAAATTATTTTTGTTGCTATTTCATAACTGTAATTTTGCTATTGTTATGAATCATAATGTAAATATCTGTGTTTTCTGATGGTGTTAGGTGACCCCTGTGAAAGTATTGTTTGAACCACAAAGGGTTCATGACCCATAGATTGAGAATATCATCAATCTTGAGAAGCTTAGCCACATGATGAAATATTTCAACTCATAGTAAATGCAATGTGATGTCCTTTGTTACATAAAATGCAGGCATTTTTCTCTATAGTCTGCTATGTAAATTAGGTGCTTGGGTAGTTAATTATAGCTATTATATCCATTTCATAGGCAAACGCAAAACTTTTATAAGTATAATGGATTTTCTTTTTCAGAATTTTAAAGTACAGCAGCACCAGAAGTCAGGGTTCTAATCACATAAATACTTCCCAATTAGTTAATGGTTAATATTTTGAGTGGGACTAAGCTGTTAACTCACAGGAGCTGTACCAATACCAGTAACTTCATGATGAAACACTTGCTAGTCTAAATATATGAGATGGGTCAAATTGCTGATATAAAGTACTTATATAAAACTCTGTCAAAATAAGCTATTGTACACATATATATTATATATCTTGCTTAAAATCTGAGCTGATTCACTAAACAGAAAGTTTTAAACTGCAGGCTGCAGACATGTGTTCCGCTCACTGAGCGTTCTTCTCAATTGTTACATTCTCAGATACTGATTGATACTTTTAATATGGCAGCTATGTAACTGACATGGATCCTAGACCTTTTAGTAACTTATTTTTCAGTTTCTGAATAAAAGATTTGTAATACACCCTTTGCAAAATATGAAGTGTCAGTATGTGCAAACATATAAATACATAAATTTCATGAAACTTCAGACATTTTCCAGAATGCTTGAAAACTGACCTGGAAATGTTACAGAAAGCTTTTTTTTGCAGACAGCCATAAACATGTTATCCAACATTTTACTGCCAAATCCCAAAGAATCCCATGAATAACACTCAAATAATCATATCACTTGTGCATTATTATCATACATAAAACCAAGTGACCACTCGCAATTTTCTTTCCCTGTGTGAAAAATCATTAGAAACATAAGAAAAAGGTTTTCCATTTAAAAAATTTCACATTATTATAAATGGAGTCATGGAAGAGTTTGTAAACATAATATTAAGCTTCTAGTACCGTCTAAAAATATAAACTATATATTTGTAAGTTGATTTTTACTAAAGGAATCAAACATATTTGCTGTCAGAAATTTAGCAATTGAAACCCCCAGAGTCTATACACAGAATTTTTTTTTAATTTTTAAGATACTAACTTAGGTGTATGTGGATTCCTGTGTGATTGTGTGCATTTATGCACATTTATATGCACAAGGAGGCCTGAAGAGAATGTAAGATCCTTAATAACTGCTATTGCAGGTATTATGTGGGTGTTCAATTCTGATCTCCATTCTTCATAAATGCACATTAAGTGTTCTTAACCAATAGGTCTCAGCAGTCCTAGTACTTGGATAGTCTGTATTTGTAGTTGATTACTTCTTAATGGAAACAACTAAGATCATACATGTAAAACGATTTCTTACGTATAATACAAATAAATACAATATATATGCTTACACTGAAAGTTTTACTGTTTGTGTTTTTCCCTTACAACTTCTGCAAACAAACTAAATGAGGTACTTTCCATTGGAATTTATGATGATAAGTGAAATAAATAAGGAAATTAAGAAGAACTTCTGAAGGGAACTATACATTTAACAACACAAGAAATATCTCAAGGGAAAGGAATAAAAACAGAAAGGAAGAGGAAAAACAGAAACCATGACAACCACCATGACAATACATATCTGCTCAGATTTTTCTTTTTCAACTTGGCACAAGTGACAGTGTTGTTTGTGGAGTGGGAACCTCAGCTGGGAAAATATCCCAGCCAGACTGGACTGTGGGTGAGTCTTTTGGGCATTTTCTTGATTATTATTGATGAGAGAGGGCCTAGCTCACTGTTGGTGGTGCCATACATGTGCAGGCATTCATGGACTGTATTGGATAGAAGTCTACACAAACCAGGAAAGTAAGCCAGTACCAATGATTCTACTCCTGATTTATTATGTTCAAATTTACACAGTAACCGAATCAAGGGAATTTTATGTTTAATTAGAGATATGAGGGCCAAAGTCTTAATAAGAAAAAAATGGAATATATGAAGTTCATGTGATTGGGCTTTAACTTTGAAACTGGAGAATACTATAAATATAACTGACATAATCATTTATCACTTTAAACAAGAGGAACACTATTAATAGAAATGTTTTCTAATCCTTCTAATCTGTGAAATTTTCATCAGAACATGTTGTCGTTTACATGGGAAAACAATGTGTTGTTTTTTATTTGAACATTATGATCACCTCTGAAGGAAGGAGGTCTGAGTCAGTCATGTTACGTTCTAATTTCTCCTTTCATTAAAGTACACCACCTGAATGTGTCCTTCAAGATGTTCAGTTAAGCACTACTAGAATCAGAATGTCTTGCAAGCAAAAACTCAAAAGATCACTCTTTCTTAATTTTTTTCTTAAGTAAGTTTAAGATGCCTGCAACAAGTTCAGGCAAATTAATAATAGTTCATGCAATTAAGTCTAGGTCCGTATATCAAAGATGCGTCAGCAATCACATGCTTAAAGAAGGTATTCATGAAAACATAATTAAAACACTGGTACTAGTAGAAAATTTCTAATTTCAGAGATTAGTTTAATATCAAAGTTCAACCATAATTTCATAAAAGATTTGACCATTTTCCTTTCACTAATTAATACTAAAAATAAGCTATTGAAAAGTAGTATGGTATTTTGTGGTATGTGTTTTACATCATGACAAATTACAAGTAGTAGGAAAAGAAATATTAATAAATATCATGAAACTGTATCATGCTGCTAAGCTGAGACACAGGGAAAATTTCTAATAAAAATATTTTGTAACAAATACTAAAACTAAAAATTTAATAGTAATACTATATGAAGGAAATAATTTTTTTCCAGTTCCATTTCTTTTTTTTTTTTTGTATTTTATATTTTCTTTTTTTTTGAATTTATTTTATTTTACAATATAATTCAACTT
>CABHPP010000186.1:0-18940 GCA_902168425.1 Peromyscus attwateri | reverse complement strand
TGTGTGTGTGTGTGTGTGTGTGTGTGTGTGTGTGTGTGTGTGTGTAAATGCTGACCCCTAAAATATATGTAAAGGACTGACAGATAATAAGCAAATGTTCTGTCAGAAGCAAATGCTTGCACCAGAGGAGGTGCTGTTCCCTCTGGTCTTGTTAAACTGAAGGACAACACAGTGAGGCACCATTGGATTTTAGCTAGAAGAGATAAATTTAAATGCAATTGAAAAACTCAGAAACCGATGAAACATGGATGAATGTGATTGCCAACAACTGATTCTAAGAGCTTTAGTGTTATCCAATCAAATCCCTATAGAATCTTTCACTTGTTAAAAGGGACACTTGGCAATATATAATCAATTAAAAGTTGCCAAGTGATTCTTTTTTTATTGAAAATTGATTCTTCTCTCATACAATAGTTCCTAACCATAGTTTCCCCTTCCTCTACTCCTCCCAGTTCCCCTCAACCTCCTCTCTCACCCAGATTCTTTCCCCCTCCATTTACATTTAAAAAAGAACAGGTCTCCAAAGGACCAAACGTGACAAACAGGATCCAATACAACAAGAGGAAATCCCTCATACTGAGTCTGGAGAGATGGTTCAACTACTAATGGCTGGGCTCTCAATCAAAAAGTGACTCTTTTTACATATATGTTGAGAGAGGGATCTACTATAAATAATAGAACACCTTAGTTTAAATTTAAGTGGTTTTCACACCCACCTTCCAACAAGTGTGGAAGAACACAAGTGTACAGGAAGACGATCCTGTAATGTTCTGCCATAGTCCAGGAGCAGAAAAGCAGTGGACTGTGAAAGAAAAAAAAGGATATTCCTCAAATGGGCTATAAAATTTAAGACAGGAATACATGTAAGTATGGAGAAAGCTGCTTTAAAAGTTTACAAGAAAATACCATGTCAGCTAAACTCTCTAGCTGTATGGCTATAATAATCAATAAAATGTACTACAGACGCCATGAGAAAATGTAGAAATCAATTAAAATTAACTAAGGAAATGAATTAAGATTTATTAATCTTTACATGTCCATATGGTTTGCAAACACTGTCCAGAGAGAATATTAGTAAAATGTAAGCTTTAAAAACTGAAGCATATAAAATCTTTTAGTATAGATTAAATTTGAAAGAGCATTCAATTCATCCAACACAATGGTGCTTAGAGAAGTACATTTAAATCTATTAGACCAAGATACAAGAAATCAGGGAAACAACTGCAAACTACAGAGAAATTGTAGGCTAATTTCATTGCCATATCTGGTTTGCTGATAACTTTTAACTGTCAACATAATACACAACCTAGAATCACCCAGCAAGACAGTTTTATTCAGAAATTGTCGAGATCTGGTTTCTCTATGAGGGTATCTGTTGAGGTTGTTCTTAATAAGGAAAGGTCCATCCCATGTGAATAGCACTATTCCCTGGGCTTGTTTTCCTGAACTATATCAAAGAGGAAAGCCAGAAATAGTAGAAAAGCAGGGATATGTTTGTTCTTTTTGCTATTGACTGTGGACATGATGTGATCAGCTGTTTGAGTTTCTGCCTTGACAACCACAAATGATGGTCTGTGATTTGAAATTATAAATTGATAAAACCTTTCTTCCCATAACTTGTGTGTGTCAGGGTATTATACCACGGCATTAGACATGAAAATGTTTCATCTAGTTAAAGAAAGAACAGAATTGGAGATAAAAGAACAGAAGTTAAAGTAAGCTATCTTGCCCTTAATAAGCATATATTTGTCACAGAAGGATTGGCAACTGTTTGACAGAAAGATATAACAATTTTAAGTTTTAAGTTATGAAAACCAAAAACAATGACTGCACAAAGCAGGAGATAAAAGAGCTGGCTCTCAACAGAGCTGTGATCTCTGTTGTCCCCATGCTCCTGTATAGCTGTCATACTACTGTGATTAGTAATCTGAATTCACCACTTTCATGGAGATTTTATGCTTTCCAGCAGGGATAATCTCTTCTAAGAACAGAATGCCCCAGAAAGTACTTGTTTCTGTCATCTTTCAAGGCTTTGATGCAACATATTAAGCTAACCTAACTTTCTGGTAATATCTTTCAACTAATTCTGATGTCAAGCCTTTCTGAAAGGCTGAGAACAGGACTAAAAGTTGTAAATGCATTGATAATTAGCAAGCTGCTATTAGAATATGGAATCCAGGTTAAGCAGGTCCTGAGATTGTGCTGTTGTGTTGGATGTATATGGACCTTCATTCTCCTTCTTTTTGAAGTAAGTGGAGGAAGTGTAGATGATGTCATGAGAACACAACAGGAACACAACCATATCAACTCAAAGTTTTCAAAGCTGGTAGTATGAACAAACTATATTTTAGGAAGCAAAAAATAGCCGTGATTTTAGTAGTTATCATTCCTGGTTTTGTTTGTTTGCTTATCTGAAATTCTTTTTCTAAAACTGGGTAAATTGTGAGATTTAGGCAAACTTACAGTTCTTGATCCTGAACATTCTGACTACCAGGATTACCAGTGTGCACCATCATGCCCAAACCTTTCTTCCTAGATTATCTACGACTGAGAAGGGGTTGCTTCCTAAAACCTGAAACACAATGTAACAAACAATAAATGACAATGGAGTAGTTCCAAGATAGATTAATTGAAATACTCTGTGCTAATCACCTAAAAGAAAAAGCAAAATAACAAATGAGTGGTGAGCAAGTGGGTGAAAGATAGCCTTGGAACTCATCCAGAGAGTCCTGGGACTCAGGTAGGTCAGAGTCACATGATGTCACAGAAACAGAGGAACCTAGTATGATAAAAGTGCTACCAGGGCTCCCTGACGCCCCAGCACAAGATTCCAGCAAACATCAATGCCCTCCACACGTACAATTCTGGCTACAGGAGAATTCCACAGCTGTGACACGGTTGGAGCACAGAAACAGGTTTTTGGAAGGTTCAACGTACCTAAGCTTCAGGGCTGAAATCATATTTTGTCTGTTAAACTGACAGAACCTAGGCTAGGATTCTACAGTGCCAGTTTGTGAGCAGAGCCACTCTTGGAGTCCATGCAGCCCTAGGAGATAGAAGCCTTTTCAAATTACCATTCCCTAGTCCCCACAAATGCTCTACTAACAATCGGAAAAATTCAACTAGCTGGAATGAAGTTAATGAACTCGGCTGTAGTACCTGTGATCACACAGAGTCCTGCACAACAGAAGACAGATTTCTAGCACAGGGTGCGTGGACTCCAAACCTGAGGCCACTTTTGACAATATCTACTCTTCCTAGGACAAAGTTCACTGGAGTAACATCTTGTATAATATTAGAGGGACCAGCCTTAATATTATACATCCCAGGGGCTCAGGAGAGAGAACTACTAATGGCGAGGACTATTTTCAGGAAATAGAATCTCAGCATACCAAGCTCTATAGTCCACTTGCTTTAATTCCTCTGGCATAACATCCTTTATACACAGCTTCAGTTCTGTTCTCATGTCTAGCTCCTTTCTTGCCTGATTTCTCTCTATATTTATCTACTGCTTCCTCTAAGTTCTATCTTAATTCTCTCGTCTTAACTCTGCCTCATCTAGGTCCTTTTCATCTTGTTCTTACCCAGCTAGTACTTCCATTCTCTTTTCTCTTCTCCGTCTCTCCGTGCCCTGAAGTCCTGGTATATAAAGCCAGGCTTCCAGGATCAAACGGAGGGGTGATAAGAATCACACTGAGAGGCAATAACCATTAATTATCATTTGCAACCCCAAAGGAAAGTGACCAATGGGGAAATGAATTAACTAAAGGCTAAATTCGGGTAATATCTAAGAAGAGGGATCTTATGTGCTCAACTATTAAACTCTTAAACGTGATTAGTAGAAAATGTTAAGAATCTACAAGTTGCTAGGTCAATGGGAGAAAATAAAACTGTCTTCTTTTTTCCTGTGGCTCCTATCTGTCCAAGCTATCTGCCGTTTTTCTGCAGGGTGGGGGAAAGTGTGCTCAGTCGCTAGGCAACCTGTGTACAGCTAGATGCTTCTGGTGATAGTTAAAGGGAGATCTGGAACCAGAGGTAAGATTTGGGAAAGGAGGAAGTAGAGCTTAATTGGCACATCCGCCAGGCCTTCTCAAACAGGTAGCCTGGATGCTTAAGTCTGTTCTTAGAAAGTACAGAGGTAACTCTGATAAGGTACTTTCCTCCATCTGGGGATGGACCTGACTGGATGCTGCCAATGACAATAATTACAGGGAGGCTTGAACTGGGGTTCTGGCTGAACATAGCTGTCAGCGCAGAAGGTTATCTAAATATTCCTAGAAGTGGTTAAGTAAGGAGTTAGAGGTCTATAAAGTTAGTAAGGCTGTAAGAAAGGAGGGTCCGAGCTAAATTGTGTAAAGCTATTACTTAACATCCACCTGACCTAGGTGGTGTCTCCTTGTGGAATTTACCTTAAATCAGGAGACTTGCATGTGGACTAGTCCTTGAAAGTGGCCAAGGGAGATATCTGATTCCAGAGAAAGCCTTTCCTGAGGCTGTTCTCCAAATACCTGGAATGTGTATGTCCAGAGAGTGATCAGTCCACACTGTTAGCCCTTCTAGGGAAAAGTCAATTGGGAAAACTATGAAGGCACACATGATTTTCATAACAGAACACAGCTGATATATAACAAGCCAAGTAACACCAAAAACTCCTTGGGATTTGGCTTCCTCTGGAGGAATTCCCTGATTCCTCCAGGTAGTGACTTTGCCATAACCAGCTGAGTTCTTATGATATATTCCTGCGGCCTGCAGCAGTAACACTGATAACTTCCCTTTGATAACAGAGAGAGCTTCCCTGTCCCTACACACAGAGGCATGTCCTCTATGTCAGCACATTTCACTGTCCCAGAACTGACTGATACTGGTCCCCTTTGGTATCCAACTGGGTACCAGAGACAGACTTCTAAGTTTGCTGATTTATTTACTACTGTTCCCATTTCTCCAAACCAACCAGAATTGTTAGTGAAACACCTGAGGGCATGTCTTCCAGAGTCAAGCATAGCTGTTTCAGAAGAGCTAGGCTTGACAAGTGATCAGCATTCATCTCATGACTCTTGAAAGAATACACTCCTCAACCTCCTGTGTCCACTGAAATGTTACACTACTACCTTTATAACACCAGAAGTTGAAGGTACTCAGAAGCACAGAGCCTTATGACATTAATTATAACTGAAGAATTTGTGCAAGTTTGCATTTGTGTGATGACTCAGAACTAATTCAAAGCACCTCATTCAAAATACACTCTACAAGAAGCCATTGGAAAAGTTTTCCTTGAGAGAAGACTGTTATACCAGAATCACAGCTGTCCATGTTGGAACACAGGAAAATAGACAAAGATAATTCAAGAAAGTAATTCATGATAAGAAATCTAGCAAAAAAAAATAGTATAGAGGTCATAAAAGAGAGCCAGACCAAAATGTTGGAGCAAAAAAAAAAAATCAATAAAGCAAATAAAAAATATAGTTTGAGCCTCAACAACAGATTACATGGAGTATAAAAAAGAATTTTCCAACTAAAAAATAAATCTTTTGAAGTAACCTAGTAAGGTTTAAAAATAAAAATGAAGAAGAAAGGAAGAAAGAAGAGAGAAAACTCCAAAGGAATTGAAGAAAAATTCTTAGATTTAAAATGTTAAATGAACAGATACTATAGATATAAATTTTCATAAGTTACAAGATAAGGGTTAAGATATGGAAACAACACCAGCTTGCATAAATATGCCTAGCAATGTTCTATAGCTAGTAACAATAAAAGTTAGCTGTCATCATGAAAACATGTACAAGCACAGATCTCAACCCAGGAGGGAATTTGTAAAGTAAGCAAATAAAATACAAGTTCAACGACAACAAAGAAATAAAGTAACAGAGAGTATTCAAAACATTCAAAAAATGCAAGCACAAATAGCTGTATTAAATAGCCTAACTAAAAGATTGCTGAATAGATTTTAAAATGGTGACTCTATAATTTGTAGACTATAAGAAACTCATTAAGTAATGAAGACATAGGTTCTCATAATTTGTGAAATCCATTTGTAGAATATTTCATCCAACACTTAGAGAAATGCTTATACACAAGGCCTGAAAAATAAGATGCAGGGAATTTTTAAATCAAATCATAACAGGTACATTCTCTGACAAATTGAGATTGAAATCAGAAAACATGAGGATATTCAGAAATGGTACAAATACAGGAAACTAAAGAATGTGCTTGTGATGATTAATCTGAACTGTCAACTTGATGGGATTTAGAATGACCATAGAAACCACTGGTATATCTATGCAGGTATTTCTGCAAATGTTTAATTGAACAAAGAAGACCAATCCTGAATGTCGCTGGTACCATCAATGGGGTGGAGTATCTGACTGAATAAAAAGGAGATGACTGTATAAATAACAGTATTAACTGCTCTCTGCTTTCTGACCATGGACAATGTTATCTGATGCCTCACCCTCCTGCCACATGAATTCCCGGCCATGAAGGACTATTACCTCAAAATGTGAGGCAAACTAAACTTATTCTTTCTTGAGTTATATTGTCAATGCTTCTCACTGTCACAGAAATGAGAAAAACAGATAATACATAAAACTGGTTATCAAAAAGTGGGGAAGTTGCCGGGCGGTGGTGGCGCACGCCTTTAATCCCAGCACTCGGGAGGCAGAGGCAGGTGGATCTCTGTGAGTTCGAGGCCAGCCTGGTCTCCCAAGCGAGTTCCAGGAAAGGCGCAAAGCTACACAGAGAAACACTGTCTCGAAAAACAAAAAACAAACAAACAAAAAAGTGGGGAAGTTGTTAAAATAAATCTGTCCATGAGATTTATAGGCCTTTGGAACTTGTCTTCAGTAGGAATGTGCAAGAGGTTGGAATCTGGAGTTAGGACAGTCTTCAGATGGTGTAAGGAGAGCTTTGTGGGTAGGATGCTGAGAGAATGGCCGGAGAAAGGACAGAACACAAAGAGAAACACAGGCAGAGAAAGCCCAGCTCACAAGGTTTCAGAACTTAATGACTATTGAAACAGGCCCACATGCCTTTCAGGTTTTATTTTGCAAAAGATTCTGGTTGCATTCTGCATTTGTACTGTGAGAATGCTAATAAAGATGAAGTCAACAGTAATGGACTAATTTATGCAACATATGAAATTTCCAGGCAATGGAATTTAGGCTGAGCCATTGTTTCCATTCACTGCTCTTATTTAGTGAGAGTGAAGATCAAATGGCACAGAAAATGTGATAAATTCCAGTAGTCGGGAAAGAACTGAATGTAAAGGTTTTTACAAATCAGCAGAGATCACAAATACAATTTTCAAGGAGATTATGATTATAAAGAGAAACCCTGTACTCTGCACTGGACAATGTGAAAAGTGCCTTGAGGACAGGTCCCCAAACATAAAGAGATCTTTCTTGTGAAAAATGCAGATTTGCTGGTGTAGTTGAAGTTTTCCTGTGTCCTGCCCAGTTGCATGTTGGGAAGGAGGGAATCTTACTTGAGAAGGTAGCTGAAGGGTTCCTTTTGGAAAACACCTACTTAGAGGTCTTTCTTCACAATCATTACATAGAGTCATATATAACTGTGGTCAATGATGAACACACTGCATTCTAAGGTAGCAGCAGAACATGCCAGTATCATCCACATGTGCTATGGGTTTTATTTTTTAGGAATGAAGGTATAAGATTGAAGGGGTAATAGAGTTTTCAGCCAAGGTTCTAGAGAGTCACTGTGGCTAGGCAAAGTGTGGCAGGGACAGAATCATAAAAGCCATTTGAAAAGTCATTAAATGTAACTGTGAATGGCAATGGAACCCTTCAGATGATGGAGATGGATGAGTCATAGGAATGTTGCTGAGGAAAACTCTAGCCATGGAGTGGAACACCAAGAGAGAGAGGCTGTGTATGATATAGTTGGGCAGGTGGAAAGCCAGAGCTACCCAAGCTTACTAGAGCTTAGATGGTTCAAACCTAAGAACCAGACAACAGACATTGAACTCAAGGATTTGGCCCATTCAATTACTGTGTTTTGTTTTGTTTTATTTTATTTTATTGTCTTGTTTTGATATGATCTTATGTGCACATTCCTTCCCTTTGTAATAAGAATATTTACTTGCAACATCAAGCACTATAACTAGAATTTGGTTGCTTTTCAGTTTTACACACAGTGGCCCACAGTTTAAAATTTGCCTTTCACCTTGTTTCAACAGACAATTGGACTTAGGAATTTTCTACAGTGTTGATACCATTAAAGACTGTATTAACTTTTATAGGTAGATGAACTACATTGTGCATTATGAAAAGTCATGAGAATTTAGAGGCCAGAGATGTAATGCTATGGGTTAAAATAATAGGTTTGAGTATAAAGTTGATGAAGGTGTGATTGTGATGGATACCATTGATTAACAACTTGATTGGACTTAGGATTGCTGCAGAAACACTGGTTTGAGTGTTTATCTGAAGGTATTTCCAGAAGGCTTTAACCTAGATGAACAGAGAGAAATCAAACCAGATAAAATTAATCCACAACACAAAGAAAATGATATACACTGAACCAATCAATATATTCTATTAATATAGTGATGGTTAAATATTAAAATTAACAAAAGTAACATAGCATCCCAACATACTTAAGGCTAGAATTTATATTACATCAATAAATTGACATGAGATTTTTTTTAAAAAAACTCAAATATCCTTTTACGTAAAAAAAAAAAAAAAAAAAACAAAAACAACAAAAAAAAACAACCAAAAAACTCAAAAGCTTTAAAAGAATCCACATCTGGATATGATTCCTACAATTCCAGTATTTATGAAAAAAAGGAAAGAATATAAGGGTTTCAAGACCAACCTTTGGGTACAAAAGAAACAGAAACAACAAAATGTATAAAATTAGAAGGAACTATACTAATGAAGTAAAAAAAATCACATATACATACACACAGGAAAGAGACTTTGTGTACATAGATGGTAAAATTAATGTTGATATGGCCATAATAGTCTCATTTCCATGTCATGAGAAAAACACTTACCAAAGCAACTAGGGAAGTAAACGGTTTCTTCTAGCTTACAGTTGCAGGCCAGTGTGAAGTGAGGGCAGGATCTCAACGCAGGCTTCTTGAAGCAGAAAGAGAAGCAATGTCCACAGCGGAACATGGCTTACTAGCTCGCTTTTCATGGTTTTCTCAGCCTACTTTCTTTTACCACCCAGGATCACATGCCCAGGGTGAACCTGCCCCGGCAGTACGTGTTCTCCTCTGTCACTTAGCAATCAAAAGAAAAGGACACACAGACTTTCCTACGAGCAATCTGATGGAGACATTTTCTCCACTGGGGTTCCTTTTCCCGTTGGATTCTAACGTTTTGTCAGCGTAACCAAAATAAAATGACCAGGATCGACACTTCCACGCTATCTAAAGCAATCTAGAGCTTCAGTGCAACCCCCATAAAAATATCAATGCTGTTTCCCATGCAATTAGAAGGGAAAAAGGCGAAATTTCACGTGGACCCTCAAAAAATGCTCAAATTGCCAAAGTAGCCTTAACAAAAAGAACAAAGCAGGGACCATCCTATTAACTTCTACTTAATTCTAAAATTAAAATGAGAAAGTTTTAAAATAAATGTTTAAATTATCAGAAGAGTGTTTATTATAGTTTGAAATATGAATACATTTCAAAGATTTAAGTGCTAAAGGCTTAGTCTTCAGGGTGTACTACTGGGATTTATTGAAACCTTTAAAAGGAAGGGCATATGTAGCTGGAGTTGTCTCCAGTCCTGCCTGGCCCACGGTCAGGACAAATCTCTCTAACCCGCCAGTCCTGCAGCCGCTTAGACCCAACCAAGTAAACACACAGAGACTTAAATTGCTTACAAACTGTATGGCCGTGGCAGGCTTTTTGTTATCTAGTTTTTTTTTGTTTTTTTTTTAATCTTAAATTAACCCATTTCTATTAGTCTGTAAGTTGCTATGTGGCTTGTGGCTTACCATACCTTACATCTCGCTTTTCATGGCAGTGGCTGGCAGTGTCTCTCTGCCTCAGCCTTCCACTTGCCAGAATTTTCCTCTCTCCTTGTCCTGCCTATACTTCCTGCCTGGCTACTGGCCAATCAGAGTTTTATTTATTAACCAATCAGAGCAACACATTTAACATACAGAACATCCCACAGCATAATCATAGGTTCTTAGAGTAGTAGTCTCATTTTAATTTTAGAATTAAGTAGAAATTAGTAGGATGGTCCCTGCTTTGTTCTTTTTGTTAAGGCTACAATGGCAATTTGAGTATTTTTGAGGGTCCACATGAAATTTCACCTTTTTTTCCTTCTAATTGCATGGGAAATAGCATTGATCTTTTTATGGGGGTTGCATTGAAGCTCTAGATTGCTTTAGATAGTGTGGAAGTATGGATCCTGGTCATTTCTCAAGGGTATTTTGAGAAAATAGAAATTTTCTCTTCCTTAATTTTGATTCCTGGTCATGTAATAGTGGATTTTCACTACTATGGGATTTCCAAAATTACTATCAGGAGCTACCATCAAGAACCCCAAGTTTCTCCTGATACTTATCATGAGCCAAAATAAAACTTTTGAAAGTTGATTATCTAACAGATTTTGGTATATTGATGAAAGGTAAATATGACCAAGACTGCATAGTCTATTAGCATAAAAAGGATGGAGAACAATGAAGATTCTGGATAAAAAATCCATATACCACAGCTATCTGACATCTATTAAAGATGTCAAGAGTATGCATTTGAGAAAATTCAGTCCTTTCAATAAATGCTATTTAGCTTGGACTTTATAGTGCATGCCTGTAATTCCAGTGTTGTGAAGATATACAAAAATTAGGAGTCCTTGGATACATAGTGAATTTAAGGCTACCCTGGCTACTTGAGGCTGGCTCAAACAAACAAACAAAAATAAATAATAATAAAATAATAAATATGTAAGATTTGTTGTAAAGAGCCTAGGATCAATTTCCTCACTATATACTGAAATCAACTTCAAATGCTTTGAAGATTTAAAATAAATGGAATTGTTACTGTGAAAATAATTAAATGAAGAATTTCATAGTATCTTTTTACATAAAGACTCTCTCTCTCTCTCTCCCTATATATATATATATATATATAAACAATATATATATAAACAATATATATACATATATATATAAACAATAAGTAAACTATAAAAATTGGACATATAAACCCCAGAAACTTCTATGTGGCAAAGTAAACAAGAGAAAAGTAAACTAACAGAATAAAGACAGTAGTTACTACAAACAGAAAACACTTGCCAACAATTTATCTCACAAGGATTTCATAACCAGAATACACGTATAAAATTCAAATTGATTGTCAAAAACAAATAATCCAATTTAACACCACACAAGTGATATGAACAAACATTTCTAAAAGAAATGCAAATGACTTATGAGTACATAAAATTGTCACCATCACTAATAAGAAAATAATTATCAAAACAACATTGATATCATTTAACTCCACATAGGATGATCTCTATATAAAGGAGAGAAAAAAAAAGTTAGTGTTTTTGTTGAAAAAACAGAAATTCTTATGTACTGTGAGTGGGCATGTAGTAGAGCCATTATGAAAGACAGTAGTAACTATAAACAGAATTTCTACTTAATCCACCAATTCTACTGTCAGAACCACATCCAGAGGAAATGAAATAACCATGCTGAGAAGACATGATTACTGCTTTAAAATGGTTAAATGTGTAGTGTAACACGAATTCTAAAATGGTCTTATATTAAAAAACCCGGAGCCAGATATTGAAGTAAATGCTGAAAGATCAGAGAGACAAAGGAACAAGCCACAGCTACTTATCACCTTGCCAACTCCACAAATCCTCTGACTGAAAGTGTCTGAGTCCTCAGCGGAAAAGCTTCAGCTGAAAAAGGGCTTAGTTCCTGTCTCCTCAAGCCTTATATACCTTTCTCCATACAGTCATATTACTTCCTTCCTAGTACTGGGATTAAAGGCATTTATGCTTCACAAATACTGGTAGCAGAGGCATAAAATCTCAAGTGCTGTGATTAAAGGCATGTGTGGCTCCCAATATTGGGATTAAAGGTGTGTGCCACCACTGTCTGACTCTGTTTCTCTCCTAGAGTGAATCAATCTCATGTAGTCCAGGGTGAATTTGAACTCAGAGATCCAGACAGATCTCTGCCTTCCGAGTATTAGGATTAAAGGTGCGTGCCACCACTGCCTGGCCTCAACGTTTAATCTAGTGGCTTTTTCTGTTCTCTGATCTTCAGGCAAATTTTATTAAGGTACAACAAAACATCACCACAGTGTCATCATCTTAAGATTGTGCCTCTCTAGATGGATTGACAATTAAAATACAATACATAGAAAGTGAAAAAATAATCAGACAGAAACTAGAATAGACTTCTCTTTCATGGAATGATGGGTAACAGAGAATATTACAATCAGCAGAGCATGTTCAAAAGAAGGTGAAAGTTTGTTATTAATTGAGGCAGCTAACAAGATGATCACATGCAAGAACGGGGTAGAACCATGAATTGGTGAGTTCCAGAAGTCAGGGAGGGGAGAGGAAGTGGGGACAGAAGGAGAGACTGGGTGGCACATCATGAAATAGAGCTGAGCAGGCGTTGTGAGGTCCAGCGTTCTGTTTACAAAGTAGACCAACTACAGTTAAAGTAAGCCCTCATGTACCTGAGAAGAGTCCACAGTGAGCCTTCTAACACAGAGGAATGGGGAGGAAGGAGGTGAAACACAAGAGCATTAGTCATCCAGCATGTGCAAGACCCTGGATTTAATCCTTAGTACCATAAAAACCAAGAAATAAATGAAAACAAGAAGAAATGATAAGAATGTGATTTTGTCCTTGTGTATTAAACACATGACTATGAGAGTCTTGATATGTATGAATTATGTACCGTAAATCATTAGTCTAAACATCAGTTTAAAAAGTATACTATATAAGTTATAAAAGTGATATCTATATGTTTCTCTTTTCCTTTTCTGTTCTTTTTTTGCCATACTTTGTTTTGTTTTTGTTTTTTATTATAGAAAGAATATGAAGTTTTATGAGCAGGAGTGCTTTTCAAATACAAAATGTGTAAAAGATTTATGTTTTGAGATTTTAATATAATTACATCATTTTGCTTTACCTTTTGTGATGACTATTATTGGTTATCAACTTGACTACATCTGGAATTAACTAAAATCTAAGCAGGTGGGTAAACCTGTGAAGGATTTTTCTTAATTAAATCATTTGAAGTGGGAAGACCAACCACTAGTCCTGATCTTTTGAGGTGGGAGGATCCATCTTTAATATAGTTCACACCTTCTGGTGGCAGTTTATATAAAGGATATAGAAGAAGGAAGATTTTGCACTTTTTCTGCTTGCCCTGGCTCTCAATGGCAATTATCTTGTTAATCACAGTTGATTCTTCAGCCCCAACTAGCCATAACCACCAATTCTCAAGTCAGAAATACCAAGTGGCCCTGATAATCCTAGAGTGACTGTTAAATGTCTCTCTGGAACTTCACAAGTCAGTCCTCCATGGTCTGTATTGCTCATCCCAGCTGCCCTAGAAAAGCTCACCGAGCATTGAACGCCCAATGGCCTTTTGAATCACAAAGTTCTCAAGTCTTCCCACAATCCTCCCAAAAATAACATGGTCAGGTCTGTTATAGCAAAACTCCACAACCTATTACCAATTTAGTTCTTAGGGTTTCTATTAGGCTTTGGGGTTACTATTGCTGTAAGGAAAGATCATGATCAAAGAAACATAGGGCGAACAGGGTTTGTCTTACACTTCCCACATCACTGTTCATCACTGAAGGAAGTCAGAACAGGAACTAAAACAGGGCAAGAAGGTGGAGACAGATGCTAATGCAGAGGCCATGGAGGGGTGTTGCTTACTGGCGTGGTCATACTGCTTTCTTGTAGAACCCAGCACCACAAGTGCAGGGATGGTCTCATTCATTATTGGCTGGGCCCTCCTCCACAAATCACTAATTGAGAAAATTCCTTAAGTCAGATCTTTGGGAGACATTTTCTCAATTGAGGTTCACTCATTTCAGATAACTCCAACTTGTGTCAAATTGACACAACACACACACACACACACACACACACACACACATACACACACACAATTAGTTCTGTTCCTCCAAAGAACCCTAACTAATACACCTTTCCTCCCTCCAGACCCTTCCATATATGTATGCCTCTTTGATCTCTTTCAAATTAAAAGCCCCCTTTTTATTCATTAATATATGTATATATGTGTATCTTATTTGTTTTGTTTGCTTTTTAGTTGCGTGCGCGCGCGTGTGTGTGTGTGTGTGTGTGTGTGTGTGTGTGTGTGTGTGTGCTTTGTATGTGCAAGTGTCATCTGAGCCAGAAGAGTTTGTTATATTAGTGAGAGCTGGAGTTCCAATCCAAGTGGTTAGAGCTGCCCAGCATGGGTGGTGGGAGCTGATGTTCTGTCCAGTAGACAGGAAACACCACTAGCTACGGAGCCATTTCTCCAGCCACAGTTGTTTAATTTTTAGGATCAGATCTCATATAGCTCGAGCTGGCCTCAAACTTGCTATTCATTCAAGGATAACCATCAATTTCAGATTCTTTTGCCTCCACCATCTGAAATTATTATCTACAATATAGTAATAAAAGGAAGGCTGGAGGGGGGAATATAAGACGGATATTTAGTCTCAAGCAGTTTTCCTTCTTGTGAAGTTTCTGTCTCTCTTAAATCCTTTGCATGTCTTCTCCTGCTGTGTTCTGTGTTGTAGAAAGGAAGCTGACAGAACTACTACAGAGAGCTATGCTTTCTAATTCCCTGCTGAATTTGATTGATAGGAAGTGCTTATGGTTTTAAGATGGCTGAGTATGTTCTTCCCTGCGGTGGCTGATGCATGGAGATATATCCACCCAGTTCTACCACTTACACATGCAGTTCGCTGTAATTTGTCCCCATCCTGGTACCATACTACTGAAGATTGCAAGTTGCTTCTCAAACACAAAAAGTAAGAATAAAAATCAGTAGTTATACTTGACACTGTTTTCTTTAAATGTTTTTAAGAACTTTTAATATTTATACTGCAATTTCCAAAATACTATAGGAATAAACTATTAAAAATGAATAAAACATGTTTACTGTCAGTATTTTTCTATAGTGTAAAAGCCATGATCTAACCATAATGCTTGTTACACTACTTCATTTCTCTTATGCAGTGTTTACACAGCCAAATGAAGAAAATGGAGGTAGAATTACTTCTATTAGCAAGACAAAATTGCATCAACTCATGTGAAGCTTCTGCACAAGCCTAGGAGTTCAGCTCTTTTGCTACCTACTGTATTTCCCAAACATGGTGTGTTTTACTACAGGCCTACACAGTAACACGATGAGTATGTAACTTGTAAATTAAATGAATATTTACGTTTTAGGATTTTCTTAATTGAGTTTACTATTGCTGTGGTAAAATACCATCAAAGCAACTTGGGAAGAAATGGTTTATTTGTGTAAATTTCCATATCACTTTCCATCAGCAAAGGAAGTCGGGACAGGAACTCAAATAGGGCAGGAACCAAGTAGTGAGTGCAGGAACCTGGAGGCAGGAGCTGATGCAAGGGCTGTCCTCCTGGCTTGTTCAGCCTGTTTTCTTACGGAACTTAGGACCACCAGCCCAGGACTTGTCCCATGGGCTGGAACCTTTTGGTCAGTCACTAGTTAAGAAAATTCTCTATAGCTTGCCTTACAGCCAAATCCTATAAAGACATTTTTTTCATCTGAAGTTCCCTCCTTTTGGATGACTATAGTTTATGTCAAGCAAACACAAAAGTAGCCCACAAAAGGAGAATGTATTCTATATATTCCATAGTTGAAAACATTATATTTAAGCCAGTGTATAAAAAAACTTTTAAAATTATGTTATATGCATAATGTAAGATAAATCCTTTAGTATTCTGATTTTATTATAAATGGGGAATCATGGGTTGGAGACAAGTCTGCCATCTTAGAACTAGGAAATGGGATGCAGAAGGAAGGCAAATTGGAGTCCACACTCTGTTACACATGGAGACCCAGACCCAAGAAATAAAAACAAACACACAGACACAGACACAGACACACACAGACACAGACACACACACACACACACACACGCACACGCACACGCACACGCACACGCACACGCACACGCACATGCACACACCAAACTAGCAAACCAGAAACTAAAACACACTATATCTTAATGTGTTAGGGTTATAGCTTGGCCACAGCATGGAAAAAGGAAAATATTTTAACTCCAGATAATCTTGCCATTGAATATATCGTATGTGATCTTTTTATGCTGAACTCAATGTTAAGCATATAACCTCATATTCTTTATTGTTTGTATTACCTACATCTCTTATAATATATATGTACAGCTAAGATCTGTTCATTTTAATTTAATGTCAGTAAACTTATTTTTATTTATATATTTTATTTATTATCAATAAACTTCTATATACTTGTGACATAGCTATTATCTTTTAAAATATGTCTGCTTTATGGAATGATTAATTCAAATGGAATGATCTGTTGCCTCACATGTTTAGTATTATATTAGTTAGACACATGTCAGTATAATGACAACATTCAAATGGTGACTAAAGACAATATACCTAAGGAGGCTTTGTCCATTTTTAAATGCTATAATTGTTCTGTCTCATATATTTGAAATAGTTTGTGTTGATGTGTCTTATTCCATTATAATATATTATTATCACTGTTTTTTACATTTGTTTATTTAGCTTATGAGGTTATGGGTGAGTGAGTTGTGTGCATGTGGAAGCACAACTTACGTGAGTAGGAGATCTCTGTACTATCTGTGCCAGATATGAAACTCACATATACAAATTTTGTGCCAAACTCCCTAACCTATTGTTCCATTTTGTTGACCCTCTTATCCCACTTTATATTTTTTTCAGTCTACATTTGCTCTTGTGAGCAAATTTAAGTAGTTGTTCAACACTGAACTTATGCTGTAATGAAGTATATAAGGAGAGATTCTATTCAACCACATGGATATCTGTAAGAATCTTGTTTTTTTAATACATTCATATGCATTCCCTAATTTTTTTCAGTACATGTCTTTATCCATGTTTAAAAATTTTTTTCTTTCTCTATTAGAAGATTTTTACATACAGAGATAGACACTGTAGTCCTTATCCAATTCATGTATGAAACGTTAATTTTCTTTTTATTCGCGCGCGCGTGTGTGTATGTGTGTGTGTGTGTGTGTATGTGTGTGTGTGTGTGTGTGTGTGTGTGTGTGTGTGCGTGCTTCATGGATAGATAGATGTGTATGGACACATGAATTTCTGAAGTTATACATGTACATATGTGCTCATATGTACAAAAATTGAGTTTGTAAACTTCCTCAGCCACTCTTCCAATTTATTCTTGACACAGAATCTCTGGCTTCTATTATAGCTTTTATTATTTGAAACAATGTTTAAATTTAAATATAGTTTGATCATATTCTTCCCATTTCTCAAATTCTTCTAGATCTTCTCTCCCTTTCTAGCCCCCCACCTTAAGCTCTTTCTAAAAAAACAAATAAACTAGTACAGCCACAAAACCCCCAGAACCAAAAACACAATATAAAATTCCTCTCAAAAAGACATAAACAGACATACAAAAACACCAAACTGTAACCAAATATAACCATCCAAAAATCTGTAGAGTCCATTATATGTTGGTGAACTACTCCTGCACATGAGGCCTGCCCTGGAGTGGTTGATGTACTTATCGCTTCCTTGGAGAAAACTGATTTTTCCTCTCTGTGTAGGTATAAATGACACTTAAGTTGTTAACCTTTACCCTAGTGGCTAAGTTTTCATTTAGTCAGTCATTAAAAAAATAACAAAATAAAATATAACAATGTACAACAAAACTATCACATGGAAGTTGGAGAAGAGAATCCAACAGAAGGAAAACAGCTCAAGAGAAGGTACAAGAATCAGAATCCCACTCATTCACACACTCAAGAATCACATTAAAACAAAGGAAAAAATTAAACTGGAAACCATAGTATAAGCACAGAGGACCTGGTGCAGAGGCATGCAGGCCCTGTGAATGCTTCTTCAGTCTCTGTGTGTTCCTATGAAATTTTCTTATGTTGATTTAGAGTACACTGTATTCTTGGTGTCCTCTATCTCTTTTGGCTCTTATGCTCTTTCCTCTTCCTCTTCCACAGGGTTGCCTGAACTGAGAGGAGAAAAATCTGATGGAGAAATCCCATTTAAGGATGAGTGATGTGAGATCTCTTACTTTCTTCATACTGTCTGGCCATGTATCTCTATATTTATTCCCATCTGCTGCAAAAAGAAGCCTGTCTGATGATAGATGAACCAGGCACTTAGCTATGAATATAACAGAATACCTTCAGAAGTCATTTTATCACTACATTTTTACTTTTTTTAGATAAGTAGTATTTGGTTTTACCATAGGTCCACGGGCTATCTAGGTTTAGGGTCTTGGTCACCCCACAGTGTCTTGGACTGTTTCCGTTTCATGGAGCACGTCTTAAGACAAATCATTTATTGGTTGGTTACACGTAAAAGCTTTGTGCCACCCTTGCCTTTGTATATCTTTCAGACAGTGTGCCATTTTAGACAAAGGGGTTTGTGGATGGCTTTGTGTTTATTTTTCTCTTGTGATAGCATTCAGAATACTTTCCTGTACTAAAGACAATGGAATGTGTAGGTGAAGATTCTATGTAGACTTCAGCTCACATCTCCATGTTCAAGAGTTGTGTAGCTGCTGTCTTCAGCAATCCTCTTTGCTGAATTGTGGAGTGCAATCTCTAGTCTTGGCCACAGCCTGTTTTATTTGGAGATTACCTTTGGCCAACAACTCTAATATGTGTAACCCATTCCCTTAATTGGAAGTTGCATTTGATGACAAAAGA
>CABHPP010000185.1:14885-37182 GCA_902168425.1 Peromyscus attwateri | reverse complement strand
TGTGTGTGTGTGTGTGTGTGTGTGTGTGTGTGTGTGTGTGTGTGTGTCTCAGTGTGCAGTGAAGGCTATTGGTTCCTGTTTGTGAACTTTATATAAGTAGTGTACTACACATGCCCTTCTGCAGTAGTCTCTTTTAACACTGCCACCAACACACAAAAGCGAACTGCAGCCTTCCTTTTTTCTTAGACATAGTGGGGCTGAAAAGGTTGAGGGAAGAGTTTCCAGCATGGTAGCCAGTCTGCTGCATGGGGAAATTCTTCCTCCATGATCATTTAAAGTTGCACTCTTGGTAAGACAGCGCCTGTGGGTGACAGGAGGGAGACAGATGTGGGAGTAAGCTCCAGTGAGGAGCAGGGAAGGACACCTCAATGTGTCGGTGTGAGTGCTGTCCCAGCTCGTGTGGCATTGACAGCTGTGCCTCTTTCCTCTAGTGAAGCCCACATTTATTGGGAGTCGGGTCTTTGAAGACTACAACCTGCAGAAGCTGGTGGACTACATTGACTGGAAGCCTTTCTTCGATGTCTGGCAGCTCCGGGGCAAATACCCAAATCGAGGCTTTCCCAAGATATTTAATGACAAAACAGTGGGTTAGTAAGTCCTTCCTGCCTGGTATTCAGGAGGTGGTCTCAGAGGACTAAGCGCTAAGTGTTTAGTTTGCACAGAATATAGCTGCTTCCATATTGCTCACCCACTCAACTTTCAGATGGACATTTCATAGTTTGCTTGCCCTTATTATGTCAGGTAAATTTGGCCTTTTATTCTCCCCTTTCTTTAAATGAATGTACTCACCGACAGCAGTTACATTCTGGTCTCTGTGTTCCACACAGAGGCAAACAAAAAGGAGGTAATCCTGTGATTTAGTACCTGATTTACTCACTGGTGCAGCCGACAGTGCTAGGTTTGTGCTGGGCTCTTGCTCTGGGCTCAGCCTGCGATCCCCCTTGTATAAGAAGAGGGGCTAGGACTCCAGTAGGAGGTTAGAGTGGCCTTCCTGGAGGCGGTGGTACTTGAACTGTTATTGAAGATTCCATGGAACTGCTGAGGCTGGGCGTAGGGATAGGAAGCAGAAATGAAGAAGGAACATGTCAAATTGAGGCGAATGAGAAGCCTTGGACATGGGTGCCCATGTGGGGAACTGCAGATCTCATTGTACCCAGAACATTTAAGGAAGGAGGGAGACTTGGCATGATAAAGGAGAGAAGTGAGTAAATCACTAAATTGCTCCCCTCACTTGTCTTGGGTAGCTTCACCCCACCTAGCCCCTAGAGACACGGGAGGAAGAGTACTGGTGAACCATGAGATTCGGGCTGGAGAGAGCCAGGGAAACCAGATACTTGTCACCTTGGGGAGGTCCTGGGTATGCTGGATGCTGAGACCCAAGTACTTACAGGTAGTCAGGAGGATTGGGTAAGGGACTTCTTATTGCACTGTCCCTGTGCCACCACAGCAAGCTGTGAAGGGACTGTGCGACTGCCCTTCACGCAGGTAGGGCAGCACAGGGTTGCCTACTGAGAGCAAATGGGAACTGCTGGAAGGGGCCCCAGACCTGGTCTGGTGCCTACCATGCAGCGGCTGAAGCTATTCAGCTACAGTACCAATGCCGTTTAAGAGGATTTGGGCCACACATCACGACTCACCCTGTCTCATCCCCATACATCACTGTGAAGTTAATAGGGTTGTATGTGGAATGCCGATTCTTGCCCTCTTTCTGACAAGACTGTTTTGGGAGCCATTGATTTAGCTCTCTGGAGTCTACTAAATGGGAAAATATAACCAGATTGAGCTAGAGGAGGCACACTGTGGGGATTCGTTTCATGGACCCACTGGCCACTGTTACTCTGCTTCAGGCTGTGCCCATGGCAAACTTGAGAATCTTTGTGAGAATGGAGAAGAGGGCAGGAGAAGGAGAAGCAGCTGTGTTTTAAAAAGAATTGTTGTTTGCAGGTTATTATTGGCATCTTTAAATAAATTCTTATTGTATTTTTTAATAGGTAAAGAAGCCAGAAAGGTGTATGATGATGCTCAGAATATGCTGAACATACTGATAAGTCAAAAGAAACTCCAGGCCAGGGGTGTGGTTGGATTCTGGCCAGCACAGAGTGTCCAAGATGACATCCACTTGTATGCAGAAGGTGTGGTGCCCCAGGCTTCAGAACCCATAGCCACCTTCTATGGGCTGAGACAGCAGGTATGGAATATGTGTGGACAATGAGTGCACTGCTTTGACTCTCAGGCTTGGGAACTACACTCAGTGTCAGTGAGAATTAAATAAGAAACCTGAGCCTTTTGTCTGTACCATTTCATCCCAAACAGTTCTCCATAGGCCTGGGTCCTAAGCATTTGTGAGGATGGAGAGAAGGCACCCACATGGGTGTCCGTGAGGTAGGGTAGGAGTTTGCTCTAGTGTCTGCAGATAGACAGGGAACAGTGCGGGTATCCGTGAGGTAGGGTAGGAGTTCGCTGTAGTGTCTGCAGATAGACAGGGAACAGTGCAGCTAGCCCAGCTGTCATACACTCATGGTTCAGTCTTTCAGTCCCCTTATCTCTTGAAACTAGGGGTCATTTACTTTCCCTAACAATTGTTTCTGAGTGTCCTATTCAAGACTGTTACGTCACTTACTGTCTCAAAGGGAAGTCTGGTGGGGACAAATATCCCAGAATGTCCACCCCGCCAGGTCCCGAAGAGGGAGCAAGAGAGCCAGAGTGTAACCGTTTCATGGTGCTGTTGTCAGGCAGCTTATGTCTGTTTCACAGAGGAAAAGAAGTGGGCAGAGGGAGCTGGCACTGAGCTTTGTGTGCAGAGAGGCAAGCCCCCTTGAGCGCACCCTGGCTGTATTCTCCTTGTAACAGTTCTCAGTGCACACCATCTGTGTTTTGTTTTTGCCTCACCCTTAAAAATGCAGGCACCATACGAAGACTTTAGCACTGTAGACACAATTGTCTCAGTCAAGAATTGGAGCTAGAATTTAATAATTAGCAGTAAATTACTTTTTTTAGTTCCACTCACATTTTTAGTGATTTAAAATTGGTAGTGTTGCCTTTTATCATAATGCAACTCATAATGACAGGGTTTTAATAGTAACAACGGATAGGATTTTTAAATTTGGGCCTTAATACCATAAGGAGTTATGTGAGAACAATTTCAGCTTTACTCTGTGTGCTTAGGCTCAGACACCACCGGATACAGAGTAGGGAGTTCCAGTGCTGAGCTCTGGCCCTTTCTTGCTAGGGAATCATGAACTTTTCTTTGACTGGTAACTAAGGCCAGACACCTGCTGGGCCCATTCTTTCATCCTCCAGTCCTTGGTTTTCCTCTGCTGTCTTTTCACTTCCAGAATGAACTAAATACTGTTGTGTCAGGGAAGTCTGGACATGCTGTATAAGGACATTTACCACAGTGGATTCTCAGTTCACTCTTTTAGTAGTCCCTAGAAAGGGGAACGGGACCATAGATCTGTATTGCCTGTGTGGATAGCCATTTATTAGGAGGTGATCTGTAGGGCACTGAAACAATGTAGCTGAGCCTTTTGTTCAAAGTAACTCTGATTGGCATCCCTTCTAAGGCACAGTGGGACCAGTGACCTGTCCTACTGCAGAGTAGGTTTGTTTACCTCTCCTGCTTTTCTTTCTTTTTTTAAAATCAAAGAACAGTAGAGTGCCACTAGAAAATGGACTAACCCTCCATTCACCTCTATCCCTGAGCTCTGGGACACTTAATGTCTTCTGACCTGCAGCCACTGGCTTATTCTCTGTCCAGCGTCAGGCTACACTTGCTTTCATGATTAGCAAATGGCTTAGAGGATTCTGGGTGACTATTCCTTGGTTAATTGATCAGTCTCGAGTAGTTCCATGTATCTAGGAGCATTTGTTTCTAGAACTGATGGGGCACTGGTGTTAGCTCCTGGGTCTGGCCACTGGCCGAGCCTGTGGGGTCAAATTTTATGTCTCAGATTTCTTGCCTGTGAAATGGAGCTTGTGGATCACTTTCTTCACTGGATTTCTGAGAGCTAAATTAGTACCCTATAAAGAACAACAAAGTGTTAAGTACTTGGAAATATTAGTTAGAAGCTATTAACTTTTTATTGACCATGATAGGTATAAGACTTTTATAGCTTCATAGCAGGGAGGATAATTACCAGTTGAGAGTAAACCCGTGGAAGATAGACACCTGTGCTGTGGAGAGAGCCTGTGTGTGTATGTGGGGGGGGGGGGGGGGGAGTTGAGACAGGGTCTCATGTGTCCTAGGCTGGTCTCAAACTTGATGTATCACCAAGGGACCTTGAATTTTTGATCCTCATGCATGCTGAAATTAGAGGCCTGCAAGATTGTACCTGGCTTATGTGGTACTGGGGATCAAACATAGAGTTTTGTGCATTCTAGGCAGGCATTCTTCCAACTATGATTCCCAAGCCCTGGACAGAGTATTTGTATTCAGAATGCCATAGTGTGTTCTTAGAAGTCTCCTAACAAACCATGGTAGACAACACCAGGCCTGTATGCACTTGACCTTAGCAGTTTGTTAAAGTCTATCTGTTAATGCACAGTGAAGGCTAATCCCTTTATCAGGCTCTTCTCAAACATGCTCATCTGAATTGAAAACACTGTGCAAAAGTAATGTTTAATCTATGGTTTTTTAAGGTTCTGGTTCCTAGCAGAGTGCCTGCAGGTATTCAGAAGTGTTTAGTGAGTGCATAAATGAGCAAATCCACTAATTTTCTAATTATATATGCTACATCATGTCATATATTTTTAAAAATCTCATTTCATTCATGTCTTTGTTTTCTATTGCTATAATGTAATATTTAAGACTGGAGATTTATAAAGAAAAATGTTTATTTTGGTTCATTGTTCTGGTTAAGTCCAAGATCAGGCAGCCACATCTGGTGAGAACCACGTGCTGCTTTGTAACATGGCAAAAATCAAAAAGGGGAGAGGCACATGGGTGAGTGAGAAAAGAAGGCTGAACTCCAGTTCAACTCCAGCCAACTCATCCTGCAAGAAAGACAGTAATCAAGTCCTGAGGGCTCCATCTCATATGCTGCAGTGCCTCTGGGCCCCATATGGCTGTGTTGAGTAATTGCAGTTTAGTGTATGAACACACTAAAGTATCTATTGCATCCTCACTGTGTGCCAGACACCATTCTGAGTGCTGGGGTAGAGCTGAACGAAGCAGGCAGACATTGTATGTCCTAAGGCTTATATTCATTTTGCTCTCTACTATGTCCTGGTGCCATGGCCATACTAATGGCTTCTCTGCCCAATGCTTGGATTTTAAGGCTGAGAAGGACTCTTCCAGTATGGACCCCTACCACTGCCTCTCAGACTTCATTGCTCCCCTGCATTCTGGTGTCCGAGACTACTTGGGTCTGTTTGCTGTTGCCTGCTTTGGGGTTGAAGAGCTGAGTAAGGCCTACGAGGATGATGGTGATGACTACAGCAGCATCATGGTGAAGGCACTGGGGGACCGGCTGGCAGAGGTACGGCATTGGCAGATAGTGGGGTACTGAGGTGGAGTCTGGGTGTTGGAGCTCCCATGAAAATGTCAGAAAGCCTAGCAGCCTTTAGAATCTGTGTCACTGTGTAGTTGAGCCAGATGTTGCCGGCTTTAACATGATCTGTATTTTAAGTCCCGTGTCTCCCAAATGCCACTCAGGTCATCTTTTAGCAAAGAGAAACCTCCAGTGCTTCACTAGTTGGTTGCCCTCAAGGGTCTTGACCTTATCTCTGAATTAGTCTTCCTTTGATTATTGTGATGCATCATTTTACTGATAACCCCCAGAATTAAATCTGCTTTAGAGTCCTCTCTAATGTTGGCAACTTTGGTAGAGTTATCTTTGCTGCATGTGGGGTGAGGCGGGCCAAGCTGTGGGAGGTCCTGTCCCCTTTCTTTTCAGCAGGCCATGGAGAGTACAGCTCTGTGGTCCCAGTACTCTTCTGGTAAAGCTATGGTCCCGTTGACTTCAGGAAAATGGCCTACAATTCTCAGATTACTAAATATGATACTTCAGAACTCAGTTGAGGACACCACAGAGTCTCAGGGCAGCTAGTGAAAGAAAGTACAGTTTTTCCTGACTGTGGCCAGGTGGGGAAAGTGATTCTGTGCCACTGTGATGCAGGGCTGGAGGCCACAGGTTGCTTCTGCTTGATTGTGCCCCTCTCTTTTCTTGTTGCCAGGCCTTTGCAGAGGAGCTGCATGAGAGAGTTCGCCGAGAACTGTGGGCTTACTGTAGTAGTGAGCAGTTGGGTGTCACAGACTTGCGCAAACTCCGGTATGAGGGCATCCGACCAGCTCCTGGTTACCCCAGCCAGCCTGACCATACTGAGAAGCTCACCATGTGGAGACTGGCCAACATTGAGCAGGCCACAGGTGTGTGGGAGACAGTGAGCTCCTGTCTGTGCTCATTGAGTGCATGCACTTACCAATGACATACACAGTTAAAAGTTTTTATAAAATGGAAGAACTTAGTATGAAATCATCCCTCATCCCATCCTTTCTCACTTGGATCTGTTCTGGCACTTTACTTCCAAATTACAGCAATGTACTTTTGCTTTAATATTTTAGACTTAGTTTAAACTGTTTACTCTTGCCCCATCCTGGATGGGGATTTACCTTGTTCTCTTTTCTTCCCCCGCCTTTCCAACCTAGTTTTCTGTCTTGGTACAGTAGTTAGTGGCCAGCTCCTGTCCTGTTGGATGCGTCTTCTGCCTGCTCAGGCCCGCACTGCTGCTGATGACTGTTTCTGGGCTCTAAACCGGCAAGCTCCCAGCCTTCCTGGAGCTTTCTCACTTCTCTGTACTTGTTATTACATTAATGCTCCTCTGCAGTCATCATCCCCTCTTCAATTTTCTCTATGGGTTGAGTCTCAGAGTTGAAAATTTAAAGTTGATCTGTGCTCTGTTGAGACAGTAGCCTCATTGTCTTTGGCTCAGGGCGGAGTCAGTCACTGTTCTGAGGCTGTGTTGTCCCATCCTTACTGCATAGCTTGTGGAGTTGAGAGGACTCAGGTTAAATCACAAACCCCTTGGAATTAATTAATCAAAATTAGCTATCAAAGCTGGCAAAGTTGAATCCATATCAAAGAAAGGAACTGGGAGTGGTGTTGGATCTGGGTCTGCAGAAACAACTCTGGGAATCACAACATCTAGGTGTGAGTCCCGTTTCCTATGAGTGAGCTAGAGATCTTTAGAAAATATTTAGTTCTTGGTGATTCCATGTTCTTGTCCATAGAGTGAGTAGTGCTGAGTAACAGTCCTGAGGACCTTCCCTTCTCAGTGCTTTTGTGGGCTAATTCTTCATTCATGCTACCAGCTGACCTCACAAAGTCATGAGGAGCTTACTGTCAGGGCTAGCAGTTCTGCCTGAGAAGACTCAGCGTAGAGACAAATTGGAGCCTCTACAACTGATCATGGGTAACTGGGGGAAAGAATGCAATCTTTTCCAGGCTTGCTCCTGCTGGGTATAATGTGCATGTCCTGAATTTGGTTTTTCCACGTGGCAAGAATTTGCTAGACACTGTGATCAGAGCTTCTTACTGTGTCATTGTGTCTGCCTTGAAGTCATGAGTTTACTTGGTGCTCACTCAGAGTCTGTTAGTACCCTGCCTGGGCACTGATTGCTTCCTGTGGTTCTCTTCAGGTATCAGGTTGACAGAGTCCTTGGCAATGGCACCTGCTTCAGCAGTATCAGGCCTCTACTTCTCCAATGTGAAGTCCAAATATTTTGCTGTGGGGAAAGTTTCCAAGGATCAGGTAAGTATGTGACTTCTCTAGATAACTGTCTTTAAAATGGACCTGTAGGACCCATTTTACATGACAGTGAAGTGATGTGGTGTGTGTGTGTGTGTGTGTGTGTGTGTGTGTGAATAAACTCACCCCAGTTGTGTCTTAATTTGATTTCAGCCCATTACCCTGATTCTAGCCCTCCCTCTCTACCTGTGATAGACACACACACACACACACACACACACACACCCACACACATACACACATACAACCTTCCAACTTCTAAGCAGCAGACATATATGCCACATGCTGTTTTCTGCCTAGAGAGTAAAGCAGGTAGGCAGACAGAAAATACCTCTGTTTAGCTCAGTAGATTGCTGTCAAGACAAGATATGCCGGGTACTTAATGTTTATTCCAAAAGCCCGTGGAAACTCAGGTCAGGAAAGTCTTGGCACTTTGGTTTAACAAGATGCTTCTGTCTTTTACAGATTGAGGATTATGCTTTGAGGAAGAACATGCCTGTGGCTGAGGTGGAGAAATGGCTTGGCCCCATTCTGGGATATGATACAGACTGACTTCGTTCTCTCTCACACTCCTTTTCTCTTTCTCTTTTTTTCTTTAAAACCTTATGTTTGCTGACCTCAAGGGAGTACCACCCAGAGTGCCTTAGAAATAACAACAAAAAGCACCTGTGTGCCTGCCTGGCCAGTCTTGGAAGGCTGGTTGGTGGCATGTGATGTAGAGCAGGTCCTCTGGGGACCTAGAAAATAAGTAACTTTTTCAGGGACCTTAAATGAGGAGCAACAAGGTGCTGAGGCTCCTGGTGTCCCTGGGTCCTTAGGATCAGAGCGGGCAGAAGGCATCTTTTCCAGCTTGTTCCTGTTTTGTTGTTGTTGTTGTTGTTTGTTTTTATTGTTTTTCTCACATGAAAAAAAAAAAGATCCTGAAAATAAGTTGAATAGGGGAATGTGTAGAGACATGTGACACAGAAGCAAAGTGCCACCGTGAAAAATGTGACATTTCAATCTAAGTGGTTTCAACAGTAGACTCGGACAGGGAGGAAGGTAGTCCTCTCTTTTCTCCTGCAAGACCTCATTTTCTGAGGCTCAGCTAAATGACTGTAGAACTCTTTGGCAGAGGCATGCTCACTGCTTGCTGGACAGAAATACTGGGACTGTTTGCCCTGGTGTGCTGGTGTGGCTGCGCACCCGACTCCAAACTCATGTATTTTGGATTGCTACATTGGCTTGTCTCTGTTATTTCTGGAGAAATTGTTTAGGGCATAGGCCGTGAAAGCACAGACTCCAGTTTCAACTTTGCAGTGTAACTGCCACGTGACATAAGCTTAGTTCTTAGTCTCCCCAGCACTGTCTGCTCATCTATAAACAGAGAGCAGTGATGCTAATTTCTGTCTCATTGGGGTGAGGCTTAAACAGGAGTGTGCATGGAGACAGTTCAGATACACACAGATGTCTAAGAGGAGGGCCTGTAGACCTCTGTAGTCCTAGCACTAGCTACTCATGAGAAGAATAAGAGGTTAATGGAGGAGGTAGAGGGGGGAAATGGGTTTGGGAATGTGACTGTGGGGGAATCTCCTTCTAGGATTAGAACCCCAACTTACAATTTACACCAACTGCGAGAGAAACCACTGCCATCAGGACTCCTCTTCCGTGAGAGACTCCTCCCTTACCTCATATGTTGCCCCAAAGCACTTACATCCTCTGGTGTATTGGAGGCGAAAAGAAGGAAATGGCAGTTGGGTAATGATGATCCTGCGTATCTGTAATCTTTCCAAGTTTATTTTCAAAGTAGTATACATTTTTTATATCATTTTTTTATACTTGCCCTCAGAGTGAAAAGAATTGTCTTCTTTTTTAAGATGTGTTTAACATGTACTAGAACGTAAATGGGATTCATTAGTTTGAGCCACTTAGTTTCAGGACGTACTTTCGTAGCAGGTATATTCTTTAGGCTTTGGGACATTCGTCTGTGAGAAAGAATAACCTCTAGATATTTTAATGTATTTCAGCTGAAGAATTACTAGCAGTCTATTTATTTCATTGCCATTCTTTGAGCTGGCTTCCTTGAATATGTCTTTGATCTAATCCACGATGTATGTCGTAGTTATCTTCCTCTTCTTTTTTGCAAGTTGGGCTGTATAGATACTCACTAAGGGATGTAAATGATAACTTGAAATCATCCTTCTTAGTTTATTTTAGGTATTCCAGAGAAGCTGGACTCCAAAGGCTAACATTCTAAACTGGGCTCTTGAGTGCATGATTGAATGCACCCAGCGTGTTCCCTCACCATTGGCACCTGAGACTCTGACAGGAACTGCTTTCATACTCAGAGCTTACACATTCATCGGGCTGCATGTTTATTTTTTCACAGTTGAGAATTGTCTGTAGCCAGATGTGCCTGCCCTATGCCTGTTATCACAGCATTTGGGAAGTGGAGGCAGGAGGAAGATTGGCCATCCTGAGTAAATAGACTATCTTCAAAAACAAAAACAGGACCAGCAAGATGGCTTAGTGAGCAAATGTACAGGCTGCCAAACCTGACCTGAGTCTGATCTCTGGAACTCACATGGTAGAAGAAGAGACGGACCCCTGACCTCCACATGCAGCTTGTGGCACACCACACGATAAATACATGTTTGAGGTGGGGTGGGAAGGGAGTTGTCTCATTTTGCTGCTTGCTCTGCTGCCTGCTGTAGAGGCTGGTTTTGTGGAGCAGTGGCTGGGAATAGGCATAGTTTTGTTGTAACTTTTCTCCTTTGAGCTGTTTTGCTAGCCATTCTCCTCCATTCATAATGAACACACATGGGAATACCCCCCCCCCCCCCAGCCCCTGGTCTCATGCATGCTCTCTTCACACATTTTGGCTTCTTTCGTGTACCAGTTATTTCTCTTCTCCTTGCACTTAGTGCAGTGAAGTTAAGGGAGGTGTCTTTCTCATCTCTTAGCATGGAACACTTCTTAGTTATTAGATCTAGAGGCCTCCCCAGGGGATTATCTTCTCTGTGGTTTAGACAGTGTTGACTGCTCCAAATTCTTACCCATATCCTCTCCCTTGACGTAATTCTTTTGTTAGCTTTTTATATTTATGGTCATTTCTCAACCATTTTTTTCTTCTACCTGTTTAAATTCTTACATTCTGTCATTAGTTGCTTTCCCAGCCTGTTGTTTCAGAGGCTGATGCCATCTGTTCAGTACTCCAGGCTCCTCCATCCTAATCCTTGCTCCTTAAGAGGAAGGTTGCCACCTCAGTCCTGAAGGAGTATGAGGCATCTGATAGTGGAGTCTCCCAAACCTTGCTTCTGGGTATCTCATCTGCTCTCCAGTATATTCAGTAATAAAGACTGATTGGTGCTGCCCAGTCAACAGATTGCAAGCTCACTCCATACTGTCTTTCCCTAAGACAGTTTGCTCAAAAATGTGTTGGTCTGGTGGTGGACGTACTTAGGAAAGGCCCTGGTTGACTTACATTTTAGGACCTGAAGAGTAAAGATGGAACAGCAGCGGGGAAGGAACAGATGAGGAACTGTGACTAGAAACATTAAAGGTTATAAAGATGCCAGATCTTTCCAAATGGAGCTATGAAGTCAAGATTTCCAGCGGCAATTCTAACCGAGGTCATGTTGAAGACAAGCAGATGACTAATGTGGAATAGCAAAGGATCCAAAGTGGTCAGATGCTTATGCAAATGAAGAAAGGTTTAGGGAACTTGTCTGACAATACATGGATGGAGCTTTGGTGCAGAAATGTCTTCAGTCATTGCTACCAAAGGCTAAGGACTTCAGATAAGCAAGTGAATGACTTAAGTGAGAAGACTTTTTTTTTATAATGTAGTTCTTTATTGATTCTTTGGGAATTTTACATCATGCACCCGAATCCTACTTACCTTCTCACCTTCATATCTGCCCCTCACCACTTCATATCCATCCCTCCCCTAATAGGTTCCACCCACCAAAAAAAAAAAAAAAAAATTAAAAACAAAGTACACAAAGCCTGCCGTCCACTGGCCCTGGGATAGCTGGCCCTGTCCCTTGCTGGAGACTCAGCAGGAGAGCTGGACCTGCCCCTCATGGGAGAGCTGACCCCAGCACTCAGGAAAGATGGCCCACTCTCACCTCAGGCTTGGGAGAGCTAGTTCCACACTCACCTCACCTGAGGGGGGCAGTTCTAGAGGCCCAGACTGACCAGTTCAGCCACCACCCTGAGCCTTGGGTTGGCCCACTCTAACATCTACCCCATCTGTGACCTGTTGGGGCATGTTAAGGGACTGGTCCTACAGAACGATAGCCACGGGATCTCCATGACTCGGCAGGATATCCAAAAGGAGTTGATGATGGTCCAGTGATGCTGTGCCAGAGGCCTTGAACCAGACCAATGACTCATGGCAGTGAACATTTGTGAGTGAGACTGATTGGACAGAAGGGTCTAATGCTGTGACACACCACAGCTCCCAATGTTACTAGGACAAATGAAGAGGTGTTTGCTTTGAGAAGACATTTTTAAAAAAGTAACCAATAAGGGATTAATAACCAGAATGTATAGAAAAGCATTTTCGTGATGGTGGTAAACAAATACATGTTTTGTGATGATCAGAAATGTGAGATTCTGTTTTCTGTATGTAACATTTGCAAGAATGGGACCCACAGTTCCAGGTGTTAGATGGTCTGTAGGTCTTCACACATCTTTCACATCACTGCTTGAGAACAGTTACACCTCACAGATGTGAACAATCTACAGTGAATATGAGCAGAGCTTCTAGTCATGTTCAGCCGTGTCTTACATTTTGGTCATGGCAGTATAATCATGTTAGTAACATGGATAACTGAAGTTCTGTCCATGGGAGAGTGGTTTCATAAGGTGCCTTCAGGTACATGGTGTGGTGAAAATGAGCGAACTACAGCCACGGTTGGCAGTATAGGGCCAAAACAAGTTTCCTGTGACTACTTAAGGCACGATACCTATTTTTATTGAGTTCAAAAGTGTGTGAGACCAAAGAACATACACGGTAGCTACATATGTGATAAAAACTTACAAAGGAAAGTCACAGAAAACCCAAAATCAAGCTTAGTGATAGATAGCCCATGGAAGGAGGAGTAAAAAGGGCCGGAGAAAAGCCACAGGTGAATTGTGGGTAACTGCTTTAGTTCTTGGATGGGAGGGCTGTGGCTGTTTACCACATACAGCATTTTTGTATATTTTAAATATGCTATATTTAATGTGTATTTAATATATTGTAAACAATAAAGTAAAATGGAAACCTCAAGTCTGGCATGATGACTTTGTATGTATATGTCAAACACACTTGGAAGAATGGAGAACACTTTAGCTAGAAGAGCAGGGATGAAGGTACTTGGGCAAGAGGGATAGGTTTGTACACCAGAATTCTCTCACAGCCTAGGTTTTGGTGGATGAGTGGGTGGTACCGTATGCTAAGACAGATTAGAGGAGGGGAGGGGAGGGGAGTTTTGGAAAGATGGGATATGACTAGACTAAACTGCAGCTTTTGGAACCTAATGCACCTGTTGTGTGTATAGTGTGTAAAATAGAGCTGGGTGTCCAGTGAAGGTCTGCGACCTCATCCGCCTGTTGTGTGTATAGTGTGTAAAATAGAGCTGGGTGTCCAGTGAAGGTCTGCGACCTCATCCGCCTGTTGTGTGTATAGTGTGTAAGATAGGGTGGGTGTCCAGTGAAGGTCTGCGACCTAATGCACCTGTTGTGTGTATAGTGTGTAAGATAGGGTGGGTGCCCAGTGAAGGTCTGCAGATTCTGCTTGTACTTTGAAGTCCTCTAATGTAATTTTCAAAGATCTTTTTCTTCAGCCCTTTTTTTTGTTTTTTTATTTGTCTCTGTGTTTGTTTGTTGTTTTGCTTTTGTTTTTTGAGATGGGGTTTTCCCATGTAGCCCTGGTTGTCCTGGAACTCCCTCTAGACCAGGCTGGCCTTAATCTCAGAGAGCTGCCTGCCTCTGCCTCCTGAGATCTTAGACATCAGCATATATTTTTTTGTTCTTAAATAGATGATTTTGCTCTTTCCACTTGAAAAAATGCACTGTACAGCTTTTCTTTGATGCCCCTGAATTGCTGGCACCACCACTCTTACTTTTTGTACAATGTCATAGGAATTGATAGGTAGCCCAGACAGCTACCAAGTGACTAATGGGTAGGTAGCATATAAAGTGCAGATACATACACACTGGACAAGGGTCATTTGTGTCCCTGGCAGGACAGAGTTGAACAGTGTGAGAGATCACACTACTCAGAGTGGTATCTAGTTTAAAACTTAGGACTTGTTTATTTCTGGAATTTTTAATTTAATATATTTGGGCTGTCATTTCTTATAGATAACTAAAACAGTGGATAAGAGGAAGAGCAATACTGTTTAGTGTGGAGACTCACAAAGCAGGCAAACTATTTTTTGCCTAATAAAGGACCTTAGCCTTGAGCTTACATATTCTATGAAATCAAACAAGTATTGCTAATGGACTCAGTGCAGATCCACACAGCAGCCTCCAGCATGAAGCTTGAAGTGACTGAGAAAGTTATTTTGAACTTATGTAGGGTTTGATACCAGACAGTAGTTTATCTAAAGCCTTTTTCTAGTCATTATTAGGTTTCTCCTTCCATTTTTCTGGATGAGTACTGACATCCATTTAAAAACTTGAAAAAGCTGAAGCATGTACAACAATCTGATAGCAGAGGCAGGTCAGATATCTGGTCTGCTCAGTTCTCCAGCAGACTGAATGAATTAAATGTCGAGTAAGAGGGTTGAAGAAATTGACTTGGTGGTTAAGATCACTGGCTGATTTTCCAGAGGGCCTGGGTACAATTCCCAGCACCCACATGGCGGCTCACAAACCACCTGTAACTCCAGTTCCAGGAGATCAGTGCCGCCTTCTGGCCTCTGGGCACCAAGCATTCACATGATGCACAGACAGGTATGCAGACAAAACACCCGTACTTATGAAAAGATTTGTTAAAAATCGTGGATAAAAATTCAATTATGAATCAGTGACTTTACCATCCCTCCCCCAAGGTGAGCAAATATACAAGAGATTGAAGGAAGTAGTGAGGATATACCTATATGACTTAGTTTGTCTCTGTTTTGCGTTGAAGTCTGTACTAAATTCTCTTGTAATTGGAAGATTTTAAACTGCAAATGAGTTGAAAGCCAAATCACACTTAATACTGTATTATTCCTAACAGGTTGGATGAGCCCAAGAGAAAGACCCTGTGAAACATTTCACTTATTAAAAGTAACACTGGGAGAAACAGAACAAACCTGTACTTTAACATTAGACACAGGGGCATGGAACCTGCCCTACTTGGTAAAGTACTCACAGATGAGCATGGTATACAGTAGCCAATGACAGACCCAGAGATTTAGCAGTCCTGCCAGGCACATAGTAGGACTATAAGTATCTGATGAGTAAAATTGTCAGAACTGAACACTAGAAAGCCACTTAGTGTTCTCTAGCTTTTCCAGGCATGTGCAAGACTTGCTGCACCAGCCACTGCACACAGGCAAATCTGCTCTGTCCATTAAGGAGATTATCCAAAACTGTAATTTACCTCAAACTAGGCATAGTGAAGACTTAGCATTGCAATATTTTTGCAGTATCTTTTAAGTCATCAAAGACTCATTAAAATTCAATATAATTTCAGTGTCAAATACATTTTGCCATATGAATTATTGTTTTTGAAGATTAGCCACCCAAGTGTGATAAATAGGATCTGTCTCTCTTAACTGAAATATAGATGAAGTAAAATTCTTCCCCATTGTGTCACATAGTTGAGTATCTTCTGCTGCTGTTACCATGTGGTAAAAGAAGAAAACTGACATTCTTCCAGCTGGTAAGTAGGGTACCAGAGCATAGAAGATAGTTTGTCAGGGCAGATGAAAAGATGCTGGGGTAGAGTGGCTACAAAATGAGGGGGAGAGTTGTGACGGTGGACTGGTGCAGGGCAGGGTTGAGTCGTTTAACTCCATTGACGGGGGCGGGGTATGCTAATTTTGCATGGTTTGTGTCAGATTAGCAGGACTATCTGACTTGAGAAAGCAGAATACCGGGTTTTATCATGTGAGAAGTGAGGTTTGGCTTTGAATGTCGCCTTCAATTTTTTACTCGGGATGTAGGATTGAAGAAGTGAAGAATTGTGGATGGTGGAAACAAGAATGAGCTTTATGTAGTATTTAGTAATGTGACCAGCAAACATGTACGGTCCTGTTGGTGAAAAGGAGACAAAGAAGTGGAGACATGATAGTCCTCAAACCAGGGAGAGGGGACAGAACTTACCTAAGTCTTTAAGCATTAGCGGGATAAAGCATGCCTTTGCAAGGAGTAGAGTGGATGCTCCTTTCGGTTGGTGGTTGTGCTGTTACCAACTGCTTTGATCTTGTGGACTCATTTCTACTGCCACCTTCAGTTCAAAGGAAAAAACTGTAGATTTGGGTGAGGTCTGTTGCAGAGCAGAGCCAGTAGGAGCAAAGCTATTTGTATCAATCTGCCCTTCCAACTTCTTCTCCAGAAGGCTCACATAAGCAGTGGTGTTATCAGACACAGGGCATGCTGGTGGGGCAAATTCCTTCTACTCTTTCTTTGGCTGAGATCCTCAGAAGGTGCATGTTCTCTATGAAATATGTGGATCTCTTCATACTCATTCCTGTCTATCTATGTTCATCAAATAGTTATTGGTCCATATCCTGTAGTAAGGCTGACACACAAGGCTCACCAGAGTAAATTTCCCAGGTCTCCTGGAGGGCACTGTTTTCTAAAAGTCTGTACTGACAGTTTAGACATCAAGCAAGTTAGTTTTCATATCTTCTTATTTAACCTGGCTTGAGGCCAGCATGCAGTGTACTCCTGTGAAAAACATGGTACAGTGACCTGGTTGATAACCTAACTCAAGCTGAATATTTCAGGGTAAGTGTGCGCATGTGTATGCGTGTAACACGCACACATTCATGGGTGTAGTGAAATCTCAGTACTTGGAAGACTAACATGCACATACATAGACTGCTGTGTGTCTCAGAAGAAAAGGTCTGTGGTCAGCCATGAGCATAAGTATGATACAGAATTGCTTCATGAATGCAGATGCAGGAGTAGCTGTCAGGTCTCCCTCTTTTTACCTCCCCATGACCTTGGTAACAGAAGTGCCCAGGCATCTCCCCTGCAGATTACCAAGCTGTGTTGTGAGGAGTACTTACGGATAAATATCTGCCTTCTGAAAAGAATCAACTTCAACACTCTGCTGTCTAGAGATCTCCAAATACAGCATACCTTCCTACCTTTATTATAAAGTAGGCATCCCTGCTCTGTCTTCCTCCATCCTCACTTCCAACAGCATACTTTTTGAGCATTCAGGCAACTTGAATGGAGTTAATAATTTCACATTAAGTTTTTTTTTCCCCTTAATCTCTGGGATTGGAGAGAGTGCTTGGATGTTGGTTCCAAACGCTCATGTCAAGCAGCTGCCGCTGCCTGTAAGTCCAGCTCCAGAGAACCTGATGCTCTCTTTCGGCCTCTGTAGGCACTTGCACACGTGGTATGCATGCACATAACACACTACACACACAAGTAAAAAATTTAAAAAATCTTGGAAAAAAATCGTTTAAAACCTCACAACTCACTTTAGAATTATTTTTCATTCATGTGTTAAGTGTTATTTATGAGTGAAACCTACAGAAAGACTATCACATTAAATCACTATGCTAGGGACTGGAGAGATGGGTGAGCAGTTAAGAACCCTGGCTACTCTTCCAGAGAACCTGGGTTCAATTCCCAGCACCCACATGGCAGCTCATAACTGTAACTCCTATTCCAGGGGATCTGACACCTTCACACCAATGCACATTAAAAAAAAAAAAAAAAAAAAAAAGAAATCACTATGCTATACCCTTAAGTTCCCCTTACTATCTGTTGTAATTTGAGTGTTTCTCCTAAATTCCATGTTGACATTTAGTTGTCATTATAACAGTATTAAGGGGTGGAGATAGCCAGGCATAGTGGAATCTCTGTACTTGGGAGATTGATCTAGAAGAATTGTCGAGTTTGAGGTTAGCCTGGGCTACAGAGTGAGACACTGTCTCAAAGGGAAAAGAAGTGATTAGACTATGGGACTCTGCCCTCACAAATGGGTTAATACTGTGATCAGAGGTTCCGGTGAGTTATCTCAGGAGTGGGTTCCTGATGTTTTTGTGATACTTGTTAACAGCCTCGACTAAAGGTTGTGTGTCCTGGGTTCTGGGAGAGGCCTGGGTCAAATTTGTGTTGTGTCTTCTTAGGAGATAAGTGTTTAAGTAGCTGCAGTGTATAATAATAATCCACTTCACACAGGCCTCCCCTGTCATGCCTCTAACAATTGCTTACTGGTTGAGTATGGGCACCTTCCAAGGCTCTCTGCCTTCAGCTTCTCCCCCTGGAAGGGGGGAGGTAGGAAAGGGTAGAACTCATATGCAGGAATCTTAACTGGCACATGACTTAAGAACAGAAGTTTCCCTAACTAAAAACAATGATGGAGATCCTTGGGAAGTGTTTAATTTTTTTCAATTATTTTGTAAAACCATGCTTTTAAAACATTCATTTAAATATTTGTCCCAGTTTTTTTTAGTTATTATTGGCCTAGAGGGCATTTTTAGAAAATTTCTCCAATCAAAACTTTCCCTCATAATGTATTTTAGAAGCATTTATTTATTATTATTTAAAGGTTTAGTACACATACATACTGAATTTTGATCATTTCACCCCCATTATTCACTGTCACTCCCCTTTCTCCACCACTAAAGCCCTTCTTCACAGTAAGTCTCCTACTTTGATGTATGTCTTTTTTTTAACTCACTGAGTTTAAAATTACGGTTGCTTATATGAGCATAAGTAGGGGGTTACTTCCTGGAACATGGGCAGCTTAGAGTTTACACCACTGAAGAAAATGACCTACCTTCCTCCAGTACCATTGACTACCTACAGTCCCTGAGTGAAGGACAGGACTTCATGGGCCTCATACATGGTAGGGAGGTACTCTATCACCGAGCTAGTTCAACACTTTACTATTCTGAGACAGATTCTCATTGAGTTGCCCAGGCTGGACTTGAAGTCACCCTCTATCTCAGACTGGTCTTGAACTTGAAATCCTCTTGCCTTGGCCTTCTCAGTATCTGGGATTGCAGTCCAGTGCCACTAGGACTCACTTAATGTATTTGTTATACCCTTGAATACAATATCCATTTTGCAGCCCATGGACCAAGGAGTAATTTGACCTTAAAGCTTTAATATTTAATGAATACATTTTATAAGTCTAGTTGTCACAGATAGTGATTTCTCTTAAGCATGTGGACAAAGTAAATTGAAAACATTCTGGAAAGCATTTGCCATTCTAGAGTCATTAAAAACATGAGTCATAGGAAGAGGTCAAACAGCAGCGTTTACAGGAGCTTGGAAGAAGTAATTCCCCCATTATGGAGCTTCGAGGGCTCCAGGCTCCAGTGGAGGAAGTCACTGCCAATGGGGAAGAAGCAGCATGAGGATGGATGAGAAGTGAGCCTGGAGATGTGGCTGAATTGATGTGGCTTTATGATGAAATCTTAATGGGAAAAGAGCTGCCTCTTAAAAATGAACAACATAGCTGGGCCGTGGTGGTGCATGCCTTTAATCCCAGCATTCGGGAGGCAGAGGCAGGCGGATCTCTGTGAGTTCGAGGCCAGCCTGGTCTCCCAAGTGAGTTCCAGGAAAGGCGCAAAGCTACACAGAGAAACCCTGTCTCGAAAAACCAAAAAAAAAAAAAAAAAAAAAAAGAACAACATAAAGCATGATTTCCTGGGATGGAACCTACTGGTGAAGAAGACACTGAACATTGGTAAAAAGTCAACAGAGGATTAATACTATTGCACACACTTTGTTGATTAATCATGGTCGGTATCTTAGTTAGGGTTTTCTCTGTGTAGTTTTGGTGCCTGTCCTGGATCTCGCTCTGTACCTGGCTATGCCTCCCGAGTGCTGGGATTAAAGGTGTGTGCCACCACAGCCTGGCCTTAGTTCGGGTTTTTATTGCTATGAAGAGACACCATGACCATGACAACTTAAAGAAAACATTTAATTGGGATGGCTTGCTTACAGTTTCAGAGGTTCAGTCCATCATTATCATGATGGGGATCATGGTGGTATGCAGGCAGACATGGTGCTGGCTATATTTTGGCTTGCAGGCAATAAGAAGTCGACTGAGACACTAGGCAGTATCCTGAACATAGGAAACCTCAAATCCTATCCCCACAGTGACGCACTTCCTTCACCAAGGCCATACCCACTCCAGTAAAGCCACACCTCCTAATAGTACCACTCTTATAAGATTATGGAGGCCAATTACATTCAAACTACCACAGTCTGTAGCTAAAAATTGTTCTGTGTCCCACCTGGTCCAAGGTCAGGACAAATCTCTCTCACCCACCAGTCCTGCAGCCACTCAGACCCAAATAAACACGTACATGCTTATATTAATTAAAACTGCTTGGCCATTAGCTCAGGCTCACTACTGACTAGCTCTTACAATTAAACTAACCCATTTCTGTTAATCTATATGTTGCCACATGTTCTGTGGCTTTACCTGTGTGCCATTACATGCTGCTCTGGACGGCGGGCTGGGGTGTCCTGACTCAGCCTTCCTCTTACCAGAATCCTCCTGTCTACTTGCCCCGCGTATACTTCCTGCACAGCTACTGGCCAATCAGCATTTTATTTATCAACCAATCAGAGCAACACATATTCACAGTGTACAGAAAGACATCCACAGCAACAGTCAGTGTTTTGGGTTAAAACTGGCTCTTACCATGTTGCCCAGGCTGGCGTGAAGTTCACAGTTAGGTCCCACTACTGATACTTAGAGTGAACAACAGGTATAGCACAGCATAGCTCCAAACTCTGGCTCAAATGATCGTCCTGCTTCAGCCTTCTGAGTATGGGACTATGCACATACTCCCCTCCATCTGACTTGACTCCTATTTTGGCAGGTTCTCCTGTGGGTAAAATGCTGTCAAGCAGCGTCACATGCTACAGAGAAATCTGTCATAAAAGGGTCAGCCAGGCAATGCAGAAAACTTCATTGTTGATTTATTGTTGTCTTATTTAGGAAACTGCCACAGTCCCAACCTTCATCAACTAGTTCCCCATCAAACATCAGCCATCAAGATTGAGGGGAGACCCCACAAGAACACAGCTCTCTGAAGGCCCAAATGTCCACATGGTTGTTAGCACCATCTTTGTTTTGTTTTAGCAATAAAGTACTTTTGAATTAAATTAAGGTACATTTTTTTTTAGACAATGACTTCAGCACAAACCTGTAATCTCAGTTTTGGGGAGGAGGAAACATGAGAATCCCTGGGCTTGCTGGCCAGCTAGACTAGCCTAACCTGAAAGCTCCAGATTCAATGAGAGACTATGTTTCAAAAAATAAGGCTGGGTGTTGGGAGTTGTTTGGTGGCAGAGCACTTGTAGTGTCTGTCCAAGACCCTGGGTTCAACCTCCAGCATTGAAAAAGCAATGCCCCACAGGGTACCATAGAGGCCAAGAAATGTCCCATAAAACCTCAAGTCACAAAACAGAGCCCATAGACATACTGAGCTGGACGTGGTGATGCACACCTTTGATCTCAGTACTGAGGAAGCAGAGGCAGGTAGATCAAGGCTAGCCTGGTCTATATGGTGAGTTCTGGACTAGCCAGGGCTACATAGTGAGACCCTGTCTTATATGAAGTGAAAAAAGAAAAAATGAAAAGCAATTAAAGATACCTGATGTCAACTTCTACTTCCATGTGCATGTATGTACACTTTGAGTCGTGTGTGTACACACAGCACATACAAACAAATACACACACAAAATAAGGTGACAGTTCAGAGGAAGACACCTGACATTGGCCTTAGCTACCATACACACACTTGTTCACACACAAATATTCAAATTTTATAATAATAGTAGATCTCATATTAAGTGTTCTTAGCCCAGTGAAAACAAAACAAAAAGCAAAACCAGTGTCCACCAAAAACATGGATAGGCAAAGTGTGGAGTAGTCATACCATCAAATACTCTTCAGTAATAAAAAGAATGAACAACTCATAAACATGGCCACACAAATAAATGCTACATCTTTTGAGCCAGGTAACCCAGATGCAGACAGACATGTAGTGTTATGATTTCATGCCTACTAAGTTTAAGTATAGGCTGAGGTATTCCATGGTGTTCAGAACAGTGAGTGTTCTAGTGAGGTTTCTGTTGCTGTGATAAAACATCATGAACAAAAGCAACTTGGGGAAGAAAGGGTTTATTTCAGCTTACAGTTTATAGTAATCATGCAGGAAAGTCAGGGCAGGAACTCCAGGCAGGAAATGAAACAGAGACCATGAAGAACACTGCTAACTGGCTTACTCCTCCTGGCTTGCTCAGCCTGCTTTCTTATAACACCCAGGACCATTTGCCCAGGTACGACACCTCCCACATTGAGCCGGGACCTCTATCATTAGTTGGTTAAAAAGAAGAAGAAGAAGAAGAAGAAGAAGAAGAAGAAGAAGAAGAAGAA
>CABHPP010000185.1:0-14875 GCA_902168425.1 Peromyscus attwateri | reverse complement strand
AAGAAGAAGAAGAAGAAGAAGAAGAAGAAGAAGAAGAAGAAGAAGAAGAAGCCCTATAGATTTGCCTACAGGTAACCTAATGGAGACACTCTCTCAATTTCCTCTTCTCAGATAACTAACTGCTATCAAGTGGACAAACAGCTAACCAGGACGGTGAGTATGAGGGCTGGGGTGACTACAGTGGGCAGGAAGGTAATTTCTGGGATTGTAGAAATCCTCTATAAGCTTGGTCTGGGGTGATGGTTCTATGAGAGGTGTATTCATCAGATCTCAGTGGACTCTACACCCAAGATCTCTGCATTGTCCAGTATGCAAGGGGAAATGTAGCCTTGGCAGATGTTGAAGCTGATTAGTAAACTTCTTTTGCAGTAGTTTGGGCTAGCAATTTTGTTTTTGTCATTGGAGGAAGTAGCTATAAATTTGAAAATGAGAAAAGAGTATAGCTAGAGGGTGTGTCTTTTGGTAATCTAATTTTTTAAAAAAAATCCCAGAATCCAGAAACATTTTGGATAAATGGACATTTATCATAAAATAGGTCAGAACCTTGGTAGCTATATCTTTTGAAAACTGTTATTTCTCATTTAGTGTTATTCAAAGACCATATCCTAGGTATTTAATAGATTTTTACTTTGCTTTGACATTTCCAAAGAATGCTTTTAAATATCCTTCCCTACGAAAAGAAATTGTGGTTTTGAAAACACACATAGAATGTCAAAAGTTTGGCATAGTCCCAGCGAAGCCTGAATTGTCTTGCTGTTTCCACTTTAAGCCTCTTAACAATGGGTCTGTTTCTATAGAGCAAGGGCAGACCCCAGAAAAGTAATTTTTCTTGCTTTGTGGAAACTTCTTTATCTGGCAGAAAATGGTAACTCATCAAACTGTGACAGAAAACAGCTTTTCAACTCTCAATTTGATCAATATTATGCATCCATCAAATGAAGGATTGGGAGTGATAACCTCAAAAGAGACCCTGGTAGGCAACTAGGTATCGATCTGTGTTTGGCCTGATGGAAGGAGGCACAAAGACAACAAGTGATGGCGGAGAGTGGGAACCTGGCCACTGGCCCTTTTCTGCTGCCCCAGGCAGGATGTGGCTGGAAAGCACTACTGTGGGTTTTTCTGCAAATGCAGCTTCTTCCTGTCACCGTCAGTCAGAATCTGGTCCTAGCTGGGAAACGGCTCCTCCTCTTCTTTCCTTGGGGTTTTCAGGAAGCCTCAGAACAACTTACAGTGAAACTTAATTACATTCATTCTGATGATTTGAGATCCACTGTGATTGGAAATATTTTGAGGATAGTGTTAGGGATTTATACCAAGAAGTAAGAATAGATATCTCAATAGTACGAAGGAAGTGTGGGAAGGTCTCAATTTATCTTTGAGATTAAAGTCTTTTCAGAGGCTTTAGAAGCATTGATTCATATTAAAGTAATAAATGTGCTAATTACAGTTGGATCGTTTCAATTCATTAAGCCAGGCCAGCAGACCACCTCAGTGGTTAAGAATGATGATAGGTGTTGGTTAGGGACCCCTGGAGTCATCATCTGGCAAACGACTAGGCTAACCTCAGACAGAAGCTCTTCTTGGTGTCATCCTTTTCCTTCACCCCCTCCCCCACTCACTGTTCAAGGCCCTAATACCTTTGAGAGATTTCCTTGGCACATTGTCTTAATAAAGTCAAGGAAATGAACTGAGCTTTATTATGGTTCTTGTGGCATCCTGTCAAAATTATTTATTTAGGTCTCTTACCCTTCTAGACCATCACTTTTTGTAAATAAGATTTTATGGTGCGAATTAATGTATAATTAGTGATATTTATACATAACTGATACTATTTTAGCTAATTCAAAGCCATTACAATTTAGTAAGTGAAACTGTAGGCTGCTGTGAACAAAAAGTAGATCTTAAGGTTCATCCAAGAGCATATGACAATGATTGGCACAAAACGCCGACCTAACAAACAGTAGGGAAACAACAGTGGCAGGCTCTTAACTGCTAATGAGCCAGCTTTCCTGGGAAAGCTCTGATATTGGAGGAGAGCAGACTTACGGACAAGCATCTTTGCAGTCGCCCCTCAGGTGGTGTGGTCTCGCAGGAGCTCCAAAGGAAAATAATTATGTGGGTAACTCCCTTTGACAAAGACTCGGCAGAGATGCAGAAAACAGCTACTTAACAGTTGTGTGTGGCCTGTCACTGGATGCATCTGAATTGCTAGACTCCCATCCTTTCATTGAGTGGATTACATGAGCTCTGAGGTTCTGCGGAGGGAGCCTGCCCTTCCATAATCCATCTTTCACAGAACGACAGAGGTGACTGTCCAGATCATCTGAGGATGCAGCATCACCAAAGAAGTAATGAGAACATTGCTGGCTTGTATGCTCAAGTACATAAATCAATTTCCAGCTTCGTTACTCGGAGTCTGCTCTTCACCATGAAAAGAGAAAGAGCCACATAATCAAAAATTACATAACAAACTTATAGCTTCAGCAGGATACCTGGAAATCTCTCTCCTGTCAGAGAAATGGTGAAGAAACAGATTATGTAAACAATGAGCAAGAACACAACCACAACCTCTCTGCCTGCTAGAGGATGTACTTTGGCTAGGTGTTGTATATTTACTCGAGTTACTGAAAAGAGAAAAGAAACCTTTTCTGCTTCCATGCATATTATTCCGCAAAGTGTCCAGAGGTTGTGATATTATTAGGAAACTGTCTAGCTGCTTTACACTGTTGATCAGGGAGAAATTCTTTTTTTTAAACATCAAATCATTTTTTTAATTGAAAATAGATTCTCTCACACAATACAAAATGACAACAGTTTCCCCTCCCTATACTCCTCCCAGCCCCCTTCCCTTCTCCTCCAAATCCACTCCCTCTCCTCTCTTTAGAAAAGAGCAGGCCTCTAAGAGCTAACAACCAAACACAACAAAACAAAATTCACTAAGACAAGGCAAAAGCTGGACAAGGCAACCTAAAGGTAGGAAAAGAGTCCCAGGAGCAGGCAAAAGAGTCAGAGACACACCAGATCCCACTGTTAGGAGTCCCACAGAAACACCAAGCTAATGGCCACAACATATATGCAGAGGACCTGGTGCAGACTCACACAGGCCCCGTGCTTGCTGCTTCAGTCTTTGTGAGCCCATATGAGCCCTGCTTAGTTGATTCGGTACACTATGTTCTCCTGGTTTCCTCCATCCCCTCTGACTCTACAATTTTTCCTACCTCTTTTCTGCAGGAAGGTAACCTGTTGTTTTACCTTCAGCACAGTGGCTGTGCCTTAATCTGCTATTTCAGCCATCAGTTCCATCTCCTCAGTTACCAGCCTGCCTCTCTGGCAGCAGCCTGGCTGTTCAGGCTACAGCCTGGTGGGGATTCTTTTCCCATAGGCACTGGCTCTGTCGCTGCTGCTAAAGGTAGCTTTAACTAAATCTCTATCATTCTATTTATAAATAAGACTCAAGATTCAGAGGCTGGGGTGAAAACCTGCTAGCTCAGAGAAGATAAGTAGCAACTAGTTAACTTTCTCTCCTTGCTGAAGTCTCTCAAAAAACCCATCCTTCCACTCCATCAAATATGAGAGGAAGGCTATTAATCTGATGATGGACAGAGGTGTGAGTGTGGTGGTGATGTAGATGACTAGGGGCAGATACAACCTTTTATGGGTATGTCTCCAATGACCCAGTTCCTCCAACTAGGTCCTACCTCCTAATAGCCCACTTAGCTCTGAGCTCACCAATGAAACTAACATCCTCCTGATCCAGTCACCTCGCAAACAGTGTCACCAGCCGGGAAGCAGCCATTTCATGTCAGCCTTGTGGGGAGAGACTTTGTTCTAGTTTGATTTTCTGTTGCTGTGATGAAACATTCTCACCAAAAGTAACTTGGGGATGAAAGGATTTATTTGTTTTACCCTTCCAGGTCACTATCCACCATAGAGTGAAGTCAGGGTAGGAATTATGGAAGAATACTGCTTGCTGGTTTACACTCTGGCTTGCTCGTAGGCTCATCCCCAGCCCAGGACCACCTGCCAAGGGAATGGTGCAGGCCACAGCTGGTACATCAATTGGCAGTTAAGATCATGTCCCAATGACATATTACTGACCAGTCTAATCTAGGCAATTAGTCAATTGACATTCCCTCTTTCCAGGTGACTCTAGGTTGTGTCAAGTTGACAATAAAAAGTAGGACACACTTCATGTGCAAACCATAACAGCCTTCGTTTCTAAGTCAGAGGTTTATTTTGAAAAGAGAAGGAAACTTTGCAGTTTGCTCTTGTTCCTGTCTAACGTGGAGTCAGCAGAATGAATCAAAGGGAGGGATAGGAAATGCAGATGAAAAGATTGGAGTTGTTGATCACAGGAGCCAGTGGAAGAGAGAGCTTTGTCTTCTAGTCAACCTCCTTTCTGTCATCTGCCAGTGGGGATAAGACTTTCTCAAAGCCTGTTAGCATCTGAGATGACTTAGTAATGTATCTGTGATATTCCTGGAAGGTGTGTGTGTGTGTGTGTGTGTGTGTGTGTGTGTGTGTGTGTGTGTATAACAGCAATGATAGCTCAAAGTATCTTCCAAAGTCTAACATTTTTGTTTCATCAGAGAGGGAAAATTTTCTTCAGAGACTCGAGGCTGCAGGTAGCCTTGGAGTCGGGACAAATGTGCACCTGTGTCTATACCTGTGCCTACTTCAGTGCTCGAGAGGGAGAAATGTGTACATGGAAGGGAGTGAGACAGCATAAAGGAAAAATGAGTGATAAGAGGAGAATTTTGTAGCAAATGGAGCTTGGGTGATGCTTTGAGGCACCATGACTTTCACGATTCTTCTGTGTCAGTAAGTTCACCTCTGTGCATGTACCTGCAGATTCCAGCTATCTCCTATTCCGTAATTGCTTGGATAATGGTCCTGGGTATTGGAGCCATTGATGATGTGGGATGGGAATGAATGATTGACATACAGTTCCCGATGGGATGGTCCCATTCAATAAACATTACAGGAGACCATTGTTTGGGCCTCAACAGATGAGACTAAAAAGAAAAATGGAGTTATGCTAAAGTTCTACATCAGCAAACTGAAACAAAGCTGTTTATCTAACCTTCCAAGAAGCCAGGAGAAATTAGAGAGAACAGCCAAATTTCCCATAACTGATTTCAATAGGTATGATGGTGAAACCCCATCCTTCTTAATCCTTATACAAAAAGAAATGACTTGAAGAACAACCATCCCATCATTTTTCTGTTTCTGTCCCTCCCTTACAATGGCAGTAGCTTTGAAATGACTGATACACTATGTTCTTTATTTCTTATTTCTCCAGTCTTTACCTGCTTGCCTCACTGGAACACGTAGACTGCTATGTGAAATGTTGTGTTGTCCGTCTGATGGTGAATATATAAGACCAGTTAAGGTCTTGAAAGGGAATCGTTATAATTTGCCATTTGACACTCCTTATAGGAAAAGACCTATTAAGAGAAAGGTGTGAGCCGGGCGGTGGTGGCGCATGCCTTTAATCCCAGCACTCGGGAGGCAGAGCCAGGTGGATCTCTGTGAGTTCGAGGCCAGCCTGGGCTACAGAGTGAGTTCCAGGAAAGGCGCAAAGCTACACAGAGAAACCCTGTCTTGAAAAACCAAAAAGAGAGAGAGAGAGAGAGAGAGAGAGAGAGAGAGAGAGAGAGAGAGAGAGAGAAAGGTGTGATGGATGTTCTTGGTTATCAACTTGACTACAACTGGAATTAACTAAAACTCAAATGGCTGGGCACACCTGTATGGGTTTTTGCTTAATTAAATCATTTGACGTGGGAAGACCCATTTATAATTCAGGTCTTTTTTTGTTCGTTTTTGTTTTTGTTTTCTTTTTTGAGACAAGTTTTCTCTGTGTAGCCTTGGTCATCCTGGAACTGAGAGATTCAGCTGCCTCTGCCTCCCAGGTGCTGGGATTAAAGGTGTGCACCACTATCATCCTGAAATATAATCTAGATCTTTTGAGGTAAGAAGATCTACCTTTAACCCAGATCTTCTGAGGTGGAAAGATCCACCTTTAATCTGGACCACACCTTCTGCTGGCAGCCTATAGAAGGTACATGGAAGAGGGAAGCTAGTTCTCTCTTTGCCTGCTTGCTCTTGCTCTCTCTGGCAAGTCCACTCCTTCCCTGGCAGTAGAGTCTACTTCTTTGGGATTCTAGCATATGGTGGAGACCAGCTGAAACATCCAACCTCGTGAACTGAACAACTACTGGATTCTTGGACCTTCCATTGGTAGACAGCCATTGTTGGACTAGCTGGACGGCCTGTAAGCCATATATACACATACATACATGTATACATATTCATTCTGTAAGTTCTTTCCTCTAGAGAACCCTGACTAATACAGACAGCTTCCTAAAATGACAACCCATCTATAAATTTTGTACTTGCCTTTTATGTCTAAAGAACTATTGCTTCTTTGATCACAATGAACATTTCATAGTCAAAACTTTAGCTTGTCAACTGGAAAGGTTTTAGGCTAATGGCAGTTCTTCTTGATATAGGAAGGATTGTCTCATGTCGATTAGAACATGTAGCTGCATGTAGTGGGACATGCTTAATCCCAACACTTTGGAGGCTGAAACAGATGGACCATGAGTTCAAGTGTAGAAAACTACACAGTGAGTTGGAGGCCAGCCTGGGCTATATGAAACACTGTCCTAAAAATCAACCAACAAATAAATCAACCAATCAGCTAACCAGCCAATCAACCAAAAAGAACGTGTATCAGTCCTACCAAATAAGACCAAAATGAAAGGGACAACCTTTCCTTCTTTTTTTATGGACACCAGCTTTACTGGACTAGAGTCCATCCTAATGACCTCATGGTGCCATCACAAAACTGCATTGAGTCTGTGATGGTGGTATATTGTAGCATCACAATGCTGAACTGTGACATCACAGTGTTCTGTCCTTTCATTACAACACACCACTGTCACTATCCTCCAGTTCGCCCTCACAGCGCTTACTATGCCATCATAACGTCTCACTGTGATAGAACAACGCTGCTGTGTGCCCTCATGGTGCCTTATTTTGCACCAGAGTGCTATATTGTTACATCACAGTGCTCCATTGTTTCACCACAATGCTCCATTTTCATCACAATGCTGAACTATGGTGTCAGTGCCCATATTGTGAGAGTACAGTTCAGTAATTTGTGTGTGTGTGTGTGTGTGTGTGTATGTGTATGCTTGGATGCACATATATGTAGGAAAACAGGCATAATGTATGTGGAAGCTAGAGGATATGATTTCTCAGATGCTGTCTACTTTGTGTTTTGAGAGTTTCTCACTAGCCTGGGTTTCAGCTCACCCAGTGGGCTAGATTGTCTGGCCAGTAGGCCTGCATGTCACTGGAATTGAACTTGTGATGGTTAGTGTTAATTGTCATCTTGACAGGATCTAGCGCCATCTGGAGATGGACCTCTGAGCATGCCTTGCTTGTGTTCACTGATGTTGAGAAGACCCATCTTAATTGTGGGTTGGCCCCTTTCCTGAACCACAGTCACGTCTTTCTATTTCCTGATGGTGAATGTGATGTGACCAGCTGTTTCGAGCTCATGCTGCTTTGACTGTACTTGGAGCCCTTCCTCCCTTCAGTTCCTTTTGTCAGAGTACTTTATTACAACAGGAGAAGAAACAGAGATGGGGCCTCATTCATGTTAGGCAAGTGCTCTACCACTGAGCTATGTTCTCAGCACTGAATAACCCTTTAGCCACCCTGTCTCTGCAAAACGTCACAGTCTGAACTACTTGGTGTTGTTAGGAATTCATAAGAATTCTAAGTGGACAGAGTTCACTTCCCAAATCTCATTCTTTTGGCCATAACAGAACTCAGATCATAGAATTGTACTATCATGCAGCTATCACGAGCACCTAGTTACTGTGTCTTAATGGCCAGCATAAATTATAGCCTGCATCATCTGGACTGGTGGTTGATACGGCAGCAGAGGAGAGAGAAGCTGCTTAGAAGACCCTTTGTTGAAGTTGTTGCCTGGTTGCAAGACCATTGCCTTTGTGCGATTCTTGTTCAGGTCAAAAGAAGAATGGTGGACCTGAGATGGATCAGCAGCTTTGTGCCTGAAAGGTTCTGACCTGAGTTTGATCTCCAGAACCCACATGCTGAGAGGAGAGAGCTTTAAGAAAGAGTATAGAACCCTCCTAAACATGCAGGTCAGCACATTAGTCCCACTGGTGTTGCCCACCCTCACCCTTGAGGGTACCCTGATTCACTCACAGACCTCACTCTCCTTTCCCAAGCTTTTCTTCCAGCCCCAGTGGGCACATCTATACCACAACCCCTCTACCTGAGGCCCCGTAATATCATGGAAGAGGGAGAAGAAAGATTATAAGAGCCAGAGGACCAGGGCATATATTGTGAAATTGTCTTCTATACATAACAGGGATTATGCAAACATGAAATCTAAACAATATGGATTCCCAAACAAGACTTGCACAATAACAACACCAGTTGACATGCTAATGTGGATGGGAGAAATCTTCAAGACCCCACACCTAGATGATGAACTACAAGCAGTTAATGACCATTGAAAAAGGGAAAATCAGTCTTTCCTAGCCCTCTAATTGGCTATCCAATACCAAGTGGTCAAGTCTAAAAACATATACATAGGAGCATCACTAAATGGAACCAGAAGGTTATATTTGTGTGTTAATGTGTATGCATGTGTATAACAATAATAATTAAAGGGGAAACCTGGTAGAGATAATACTCTACAGTAGAATGAGGACTTGGAAGGGGAACAGTGGGAAGGGAGAGCAGGAAACTGAAACTGATCAGCTGTATACATCTGTGAAATGTCATAATGGCACCGTTATTTTACAAGATTAGTGAACGTCCCTCTCTGTTTTCAGTTTTCTTTCTGCACGGTTTGTCTCCAGGTTCTGGGATTTCAAGATGAAACTAGTCTCACTAGCAGTAAGCGCATAGCGGGTAAACGAGCCTTTATGCATTGAGGCTGAGATGGGGCGTCTCCCCACTTTTATGCTTTCCCCTTTATTTAAAACTTTTTACATTTCTTTGTGTGTTTTACATGTAGGTGTGAGTGCTCACATTCCGTGGAAGTCAGGAGACTGTGGAAGTCAGTTCCTTCCCTTCTCCATGCCCCGGGGATTGAACTCAGTTTATCAGGCTTGGTGTCAAGTGCCTTTACCCACTGAGCCACCTCTCTGACCCCATTTGTATTTAAAAAGTAATGTAGCGCCGGGCGTTGGTGGCGCACGCCTTTAATCCCAGCACTTGGGAGGCAGAGGCAGGCGGATCTCTGTGAGTTCGATGCCAGCCTGGGCTACCAAGTGAGTTCCAGGAAAGGCGCAAAGCTACACAGAGAAACCCTGTCTCAAAAAGTAATGTAGCACCATCAAAAAAACCTTTTGCCTATATGCCTAATATTTTAATAGAAATGATCTCATTTTTTTTCTAAAATGCCCTCTTGGCATGCATGTATACATAAATATTTTTGTGAAATTAGAAGGCTGGAGAACTTAATTAACTTTTAGGTTTATTTATTTTATTTTATGTATATTAGTATTATTGCTTACATGCATGTATGTGTCCTATGTGCATACCTGGTGCCTGAGGAAATCAGAAAAGGCATTGGATTCTCTGGAACTGAAGTAATGAATGGTTGTGAACTACCATGTGGGTGCTGGAAACTGAACTTGGGTCCTCTGCAAGAGCTACAAATTCTCTTAACTACTGAGCCATCTCTCCAGCTCTAAGCTTTTTTCTGTTTTTGCCTGCATATATGTGCACAATGTGTGTGCCTGGTGTACTCAAGAGCCAGAAGAAGGTAATGGATCTCCTGAAACTGGAGTTACAGATAGTTGCAAGCTGACTTGTGGGTCCTGGGTTTTTTGAAGAGCAGTTAGTACTCTTAACCACTGAGGCATCTCTCCAGTCACAACCACTTTTGATATCTGCATAAGCACTCATTTTTCTTAATAATGTTGAAATAGTTTACTCTGTGGTGTGATCAGTATTTAGTTCTTGAATTTAACAACAGCAAGTCATTGGCTATCTTTGGTTCTTTTTCCCTCACTGCACTGGTCTCTGGGGACACATTCCCTGAAGTGGACTCCAGGGTCAATGTTAGAAATGCATCAATGGTTTCTTTATATGTATTTATAACAGTTGTTTCATGGGAAAATAAATTCTGAGTTTTTCAAACAAGCTTCTGCACAAATAAAATCATCTCACATTGTTGCTTTAAAATTTTGCTAACGATTATTTGGTCTTCATGTCTTTGTTATGTAAGTTTGTGTTTCTGAGTGTAGACGTACTAAATTTCTCAGTCTTCTTAGGAAGCTGTTTTGTGTTCTCAGCTTTGGAGAGCTGTGCTGTATGCCCAGAGTGCAGGATTTCTGCTCACCTTCTCTTCCCAGGACATTCTCAACTTGCAGAGAGCATTAACAAAGGCATCTAGCTCCATTCCGTTGCTCGGGTGGAGCATGGGAGGGAGCAGTGTCTCCGCGCTAATGTCTTTCTCTAGAACACTCCTGTAGGCGGAAGGAGTAGGAAGCCTTGTCAAGGCTGAGAAGCAGGACGCAGCTGCTTCTGAGAGCTCTCGAAGGAGTTGGGAGGTCTCTTGTGGGCTGCTGTCTGTCCTCTCTCAGGTGAAGCCACTGGTTAAATAGCTTGCTAATGGAGTTCTCTGGAGGAGCAGGGATTGGGTTTTCTCACTGGAGCTTGCTGCCAACTCTCAGATACTTTCAAAAGCCAGTCAGGTTGCCAGCAAATATGTCCGGAAAGAGAGTGAAAGCAGAAAGGTACCAATGGCTCCCTAATTCCTCCCCCATTCTTCCTTTTCTTCCCTCCCTCTCCCTCTCCCAGACCTGCCCCCACTTAAAAAAAAATCTCATTTCTAAAGTGTTTTAAAAAACATTTTTTGTTTTGGAAGATGGAAGACCAGGCTGGCCTACATCCTGTGTAGCCAAGGATGATCTTGAAGTCCTGATTCTCCCACTTCCACTTCCTGGATGCTGAGATTATGGGTGTGTGTGCCTCTCTACCCAGGGCTTCTTGCAAGCACTCTGCTAACTAAGCTGCATCTTCTTTCCCCCTAAAGCTTTTTTTTTTCTTTAAAGAACCAGCACATTTTCTTTAAGGTAACACACACACACACACACACACACACACACACACACACACACACAGAGAGAGAGAGAGAGAGAGAGAGAGAGAGAGAGAGAGACAGAGAGAGACAGAGAGAGAGAGACAGAGAGAGAGAGAGAGAGAGAGAGACAGAGAGAGAGACAGAGAGGAGACACCTGGGTGTCTGAGTCCTGTCTTCAGGCTCAGCTCAGGCACAGTGATATCCAGAATGTGAGCATCCACTCTTAGACTAACACAGCGTAGGCCCTAGAGAACTTTTTTTTTTTTTTTTGAGGCTTTACCCACTGTCTTCAAAACCCCCTTATCATTAAACCAACCAAACAAGAACAACGCTAAAGGAGAGGCTAGGGAGGAGGAGCCTTTTCCACCGCAGGGGGTTGTAAATGACTGCAGCTGTTAAGAAAATCGGTGTGGAGGTTCCTAGGAAAACTAAAAATAGAATGACCATTTGATCCGGCTATACCACTCCTGGGAATATACCCAAAAGACTCTTAAGTCAGCATATCACAGGGATTCTTGCAAAATCGTGTTTATTTTGGCTCTATTCACGACAGCCAAGCTAGGCACCCATCAGCAGATGAACAGATAAAGAAAATGCAGTATACCCACAATGGAGCTTTATTTAGTCATCAAGAGGAACAAAATGCTGTTGTTTGCTGGAAAACAGATACAACTGGAGGCCATAGAAAACAAAATAAGCCAGATTCAGAAAGGCAAATAACATATAACATTCTCCTGTGGAGCCTGGGTAATATATATGCGCGTGCGCGCGCGCGCGCGCACACACACACACACACACCATGGAAGTTGAAGGAAGACTGTAGCACGAATCTTAGAAGTTCTTATTAATAAAATCAAACCTGAGGCCAGTTATTGGGATGAATGCTGGAAGATCAGAGAAACAGAACAAGCCACAGCTTCATCACCTCACCAATTCCTCAGCTGATCCTGTTTCCTCAGACTGGAAGCCTCTGAGTCCTCATCCAGAATGAATCTCAGCTGAACTGCTGCTCAAAAGCCTAAAAACTTAACCAGCTTAGTTCCCAGTTTTCACGCCTTATATACCTTTCTGCTTTCTGCCATTACTTCCTGGGATTAAAGGCGTTAGTAACCATGCCTGACTATTTCCAGTGTGGCCTTGAACTCAACAGAGATCCAGGCGGATCTCTGCCTCTGGAATGCTAGGATTAAAGGTTTGTGTGCCACCATTTTCTGGCTTCTATGTCTGTCTAGTGACTGTTCTGTTCTCTGACCCCAGATAAATTTATTAGGGTGTACAATATTTTGGGAAACACAATACCACCACAGAAGACTGTTTAGGAAGAGGAAGGGAATGAACAAGAAGAAGGAAGGAGGACAGGGGGAGGTAATGGGAATACATATGATTGAAGTACATGATATTCTTGAACATGGATGTTACTATTGGAATCATTTTTTTTTTACAATAAGTATACACTAATAAAAAATTGAAATGGGTAGGGAGGTATCTCAGTAGTACAGTGCCTAAAGAAATAAAAATGGCTAAGAAATACCTCAAAAAGTGTTCAACATCCTTAGCTATCAGGGAAATGGCAATTAAGACTACTTTGAAATTTCGTCTTACCTCACTCAGAATGGCTAAGATAAGGAAAAAAACTGAAAGTGAATGCTGGCAAGGATGTGGGAAATGGAAACCCGCACTCACTGCTGGTGGGATTGCAAACTGGTACAGTCAATATGGAGATCAGTGTGGTGGATTCTAACAGAGTTAGAAGTAGATCTACCATGTGACCCAGCTATGCAAAGAAAGAGTTAGAGTGGTGTACATGTCCAGTATTGGTAGGCTATTGCAGGGGGATTGCAGTGAGTTGGAGGCTAGGCTGGGCTACTACAACTAAAATCGAAACTAAAATAAACAACCTGGAAAAGGTACACGGCAACCAATCCCAAAACAATACACTAAGGGCCAGCACAAGCGCCTGCCATTACCCCTGCCCCCTTCCTTCATCCATCTCTTCCATTTCTCTTCTTCAGGCAATGTCTTCGATACCAGGCACCCACCCCAGTGGCACACAGTACTTGCTGGAATTCCCTCCTGGGCAACTAGAGAGGTCTGATTAGGGCAGATTGGGTAAATTTGCATCCCTTGGGATAAACTGATCATACTCTCTACCTCTAGAGAAATGCCTAACTCTATTCTGCTCTTGGAGTGCAGAAGCTCAGATTTGTGTTTAAGCATTACTCCTGTGATGGTTAATCTTGTTCATCAATGTGATTGGATCTGAGATCATCTAAGGGAAACACCTGTGGATAGTAAATCCAGGAAGGATTTACAGGGGCGAGGGTAGGGAAGAAGGCCTTCTCCCAGAGTGGAGGTCAGGACCTTCTAGACAACAGCACAGACATAAAGAGGTCTGAGGGAAAAGCTCTTACTTCTGTCTGCCCACTTTTGCTCCTTCCAGGTGAGTGCTTCTACTCTGTGGCCACAGCTACCAACATCTTGTGCCGCCATCTGAACTCAGTTCCGTTGGCTTTCCAATGTAAACCAAAGACTAACCATTGGCTCTCCAAGAGTACCCCAATCTTTAAGTGTCATGCTGGGACTGCTGAGACATCCAGCCTCATGGACTGCTCATTCTGTGCCTCTCCATCACACAGGCAGCCATGGTTGAACTACCCAGATTGTGTTGTGTAAGATAATCTACTAATTCCCCTTGTAGCATATATTCATTCCATGATTCTGTTCCTCTAGAGAACCCTGATTAGCTCACTCCTGCTCCAAGTAGAAGGAACTTTGGATGTGTGGCTGGGTCCTTGTGGTTAGCTCTGTCTGGCATCCAGAACCCTGAACAAACTAGAACAGATGGGAGTGTGGAGAGAGGTGGTTCTCCAGTCCTCATCCCAAGACACCTATCACTGTGTAGTGGTGAAATGCGACTGAGACAATATTTATTACACACCCACTGTGAGCAAAGCTCTCTGCCAGGTAACACTGTGGTACAGAGACAAACGGCTGTCCCTGATCCCCAGAAATGAAAAATCGACCAGAGGACAGGGACAGAATGAGGAGACTGGACAGCCAGAGCAAAAAGCACAAGCTAAAGCACAGGTGGGAGCCAGGAGACTGGAGCTACCATCCTACCCTGCTGTGAATGTTTACTTCGACTCCTCAACAACCATATGCTCAGTTTTAATACTATTATAATCCATGCTTTTCAGGATGAGGAAACCATGACAGTGTGATGGTAAGAAATTTGCCCAGAGTCATGTACCTGTAGTAGTGGTTATCAGGACAGAAATGGAGGGACTGAAGTTCCAGAAGGGGATCTGTAAGGGATCAGGGTCAAAGTCACAGTGAGTGACTTGGGAGGTGAGAATGGGTTTTTCTGTCTGTCTGTTCATTTATGACAAATATTCCACAATTTCCTCTGGTCAGAAATTCTTTGAGACAATTCCCTTGGCTCTTGGTCAGTCAGAGGACAGAATCATTTGGCTCATCCATACGATGAATGGCTCCCGCAGATAGCTTACGTTTTAAACTGGCCATTAAACCTGCCTATGACCTTGTCAGCTTTGGCTACATCATTTGGATGGATGCATGGTCTTTGGTACCAATGAATGATGTGGTTGGTTTTGGAGCATTTTTGTGACACTAACTCACTAGTGTCATTCTGCCGAGACTGCATCTGCTTTCACTAACTCCAGCAAGATCACAGAGAGGGGACCATGATTTTATGTATATATGTATGTATGTATG
>CABHPP010000184.1:0-15475 GCA_902168425.1 Peromyscus attwateri | reverse complement strand
AAGCAAAAAACTGCTTCATTTTAACAGAGACATATGATGGAGCATTGTCAGTTTTGATTTGTGCAGGTATACCCATGATGGCCATAACTTCTAGCAAATGAGTGATTACAGAATCAGCTTTTTCAGAACTCAAAGCAGTTGCCCATTGAAATCCTGAATAAGTATCGATTGTATGGTGTACATATTTCAATTTTCCAAATTCTGCAAAGTGAAACACGTCCATCTGCCAGATTTCATTCCTCTGAGTACCCTTTGGGTTACATCCTGCTGGTAATGGCGTCTGATTGTAAAAGGAACAAGTAGCACATTTCTTTACTATTTCTTTGGCTTGTTGCCAGGTTATGGAAAAATCCTTTTTTAAACCTTTACTATTAACATGATGTTTTTTATGAAATTCTGAGGCCTCCAGCACATTTCCTATCAATAATTTATCAATCTCATCATTACCTTGTGCTAGAGGGCCTGGCAGACCAGTATGAGATCGAATGTGAGTTATATATAAAGGATGACTCCTTTTCCTGATGGTATCTTGTAATTGAATAAATAGTGAAGTTAATTCTGAAGCATCAGGGATAAATTCTGCAGTCTCAATATGTAATACCACTCTTTCAGCATACTGAGAGTCAGTTACTATGTTGAGAGGTTCTGAAAAATCCATTAATACCAACAGAATAGCATACAATTCTGATTTTTGAACTGAATTATAAGGACTTTGAACCACTTTACTCAAATTTTCTGATTTGTAACCTGCTTTTCCTTGTTTGTTGGCATCTGTATAAAATGTACGAACTCCAGATATGGGTTTTTCACGTACAATTCGAGGCAAGATCCAATCAGCTCTCTTTATAAGTTCAATTCTATCGCTTTTGGGATATTTGCTGTTAATTTCTCCCAAAAAATTACTGCAAGCTCTTTGCCAAGGTTCACTTTCTGTCCATAATTTTTCAATGTCCTCCTTAGTTAAAGGTACGACAATTTCTGCTGGGTCTATTCCTGCTAATTGACGAAGTCTCAATTTTCCTTTCCAAATCAAGTCAGAGATCTTTTCCACATAAGTTTTTAATTTTTTATTTGGTTTATTTGGTAAAAATATCCATTCCAATATAATATCTTCCCTCTGCATTAATATTCCTGTAGGAGAATGCCTAGAAGGTAAAATAACCAAAATGCAATCCAGCTTCGGATCAATACGATCCACGTGTCCTTCATGTACTTTCTTTTCTACCAAAGCCAATTCTTTCTCAGCTTCAGGTGATAATTCTCTTGGACTATTTAAGTCCTTGTCACCTTCTAAGGTTTTGAACAAATTATTCAGTTCATCATTTTTTACCCCAACAATAGTTCTTAGATGAGAAATGTCTCCAAATAATCTTTGAAAGTCATTAAGAGTCTGTAGTCTATCTCTCCTAATTTGCACCTTTTGGGGTCTAATTTTTTGTAACTCTATTTTATATCCTAAATAATTAATAGAATCTCCTCTTTGTATCTTTTCAGGAGCAATTTGTAATCCCCAGCAAGGCAAAATTTTCTTTACTTCTTCAAACATTCTTTCTAAAGTATCTGCATTTGAGTCAGCTAGTAAAATATCATCCATATAATGATAAATTATAGATTTAGGAAACTTTTTACGTATCACTTCTAATGGCTGTTGTACAAAATATTGGCACAAAGTTGGACTATTCAACATTCCCTGTGGTAGGACCCTCCATTGAAATCTTTTAACCGGTTGAGAATTATTATAAGTAGGCACTGTGAAAGCAAATGTTTCTCTGTCTTTTTCTTGTAAGGGTATTGAAAAGAAACAGTCTTTTAAATCAATAACTATGAGAGGCCATCCTTTTGGTAACAAAGTAGGCAAAGGAATTCCAGATTGTAGAGAGCCCATTGGCTGAATTACTTTGTTAATTGCTCTAAGATCTGTTACCATTCTCCATTTACCAGATTTCTTTTTAATAACAAATACAGGAGAATTCCAAGGGCTGGTTGATTCTTCAATATGCTGAGCATTTAACTGTTCTTCTACCAGCTCTTCTAAAGCCTGGAGTTTCTCTGTTGTTAAAGGCCATTGCTGAACCCATACAGGCTTGTCTGTTAACCATTTTAAAGGTAGAGCTGTTGGTGTCTTTGGGAGATCATTAGTTGTTGTGCCCTGTTCTTGTATAATATGGATGGCTGGTGACCACTCAGAATAATGTCTTCTAATATTTCTTTCAGAAACATGTGCTAGTTTATTATTTGTTTCTGAGACTGGAGGGATGTTAATCTGAGTATTCCATTGTTGCAACAGGTCTCGACCCCACAGGTTCATAGCTATGTTAGCCACATATGGCTTTAATTTACCTCTTTGTCCTTCTGGACCTATACATTCGAGCCATCTGGCACTCTGTTTTACTTGAGATAATGTCCCAATTCCTAACAGTTGAACATTTACCTCCTGAAGAGGCCAAGTTGGATGCCAAAATTCTGGTGCAATTATGGTAACGTCTGCACCTGTGTCTACCAGACCAGACAACAAAACACCATTAATTTTTATCGTTAATTTTGGTCTTTGTTCATTAATAGAAGTTTGCCAAAAAATTTTCTTTATGCTTTTTCCTGAATTTTCTATTCTCTCTGTTTCATCATCCTGACCAGCATGATTTATTTCGATAGGCATTTGGTTATTTAATCGCTCAGAGCAGTGATTTCCTCTACGACTGCAGGAACGGTTTGAACTGGATTTGCTGTGGGGGCCTCCAAGAGGCCCCTCTGGGAGTTTCCCGAAGCCCGAGGCAAAGGATTACCTTGTCTGTCCCTTGTTGATCTACATTCATTGGTCCAGTGTTTTCCCTTACCACATCTTCTGCATACTCCAGAAGGAAGGGGCATTCTGTTACCATTGTTCCTTGAAGAAACATTGTTCCTAGGAATGGCCTGTTTACAGTCCCTTTTCAAATGTCCTTGCTTACCACATCCAAAACATCTAACATTCCTCAAACCTTTTGAAATTGCTTCTCCTACCCACATATCATCATGGTCATGAGTCTCCACATTAACTGTGTCTCTGATCCAGTCTTCCAAGGGTGCAGATCTTGCCTTTAACGGCCTGATTATACTTTTGCATGCTGCATTCGCGTTCTCAAAGGCCAAAGATTCAATTATTATCCGACTAGCGTCTGAATCGGGGACCGTTCTCTTTACTTCTGAAGCCAGTCTTTGTAAAAAAATCTTTGAAAGATTCTTTTGGGCCTTGTGTAACTTTTGTAAATGACTCAGCTTTTTTTCCTGGTTCCTCAACTCTGTCCCATGCATTCAAGGCTGCCGTTCGACATAGAATTAAGGTTTGGATATCATATAAACATTGCGTGTGTTCTGAAGCATATTGGCCTTCTCCAATAAGCTGATCCTGGCAGACCTGTATTCCTTTATCCCTCCATTGTTTTTCTATGTTTTTAGCTTCATCTTTATAAAAAACATGCCACTGGAACCTCTGGCCTGGCTCTAGAACTGCTTGCGCCAAGTCCCGCCAGTCCTGTGGTGTAATCCTATTATATGTTGACCAAGAGTTTAACATTTGCTTTACATATGGGGAATGCATGCCATAAGATACTATTGCCTCCTTAAACCTTCGTAAATCCATCATGTCAATTGGAGCCCAAATATTTTGTGTAGTCATTTGATCAGGCGACTGATGTACGGTTACCGGATAAATTAAGGGTGACTGTGTGAAAACAGGCTTTCTCTCTGTAACCTTATTATCGACAACTTCACTCTTAATTTCTTCTGTCTGAGTTTTTTTAGGTTTAACAAGTTTTTCTAAAACTGTCATCCTGGCACTTAAATTGACTATCTTTTTAAATAGTAAAATGAGTAGAAACATAGTAACCAACTGCATAATCCGATCAATAGTAATCATCCCATACAGTTGTTCCATTGTCACACTGCCTAAAATTGCAAACAAAGCCCAATTTTCTTCCAATGTACACAGAAAACCCATTTTTTTTAAATGTGGAAAAAATTTCTGTTAAATAGTTTCCTTTAAAATATTTGATATGTTAATTGACTTACCAAGTCTGCGCAGAACAGTAGAAATCCGAGGGAATTTCAAAACAGCCACCTAGTGTCCAAGGTGAATTGAGAGAGAGAGAGAGAGAGAGAGAGAGAGAGAGAGCAGCCCTGGCTAAAAGCTTAAATCCAAACACGTGTCCCTGCTTGAGCGGAGTCAAGCCTGGGCTAGGCTTCCTTAAACTCCAACCACGTGCGTTGGCTTTACAGGCAGGGGCCCTGTTGGCAGGGCAGGCCTGAGTTGTTTGTAGCACCGGCTTTTAAGCTAACCGCTTGGGACCTGAGGCCAAACCGACCTTGGCCCCGGCCAGAGACCAGGCCATCCGGAGCCGACCGCTGAGGCGGGAAACTGGACCAGCCACGGACCCGCCGCGAGTCAAGCGGTTTCTTATGGAGTCTTGTCACGTTGGGCGCCAAATGTAGATGTAACCGACCGCCTTATTAAATAAGAAACACAGAGCCAATGTAAAGGTGAAAGCCCAAGAGGTCAGAGCTAGAAGCCTTACCCGCTTTCCACCAGCTAGCTTCTCCCGCCAAGAGAGCTCTCCGAAAAGGGCGGTATTTCCTGTGCGTTCATCTTATAAAGAGTTCTGGTTCTTCCTTCTCATTGGTTATAAACACAACTACGTGGCTGTCTCGTCACTGCCTCTCTGTCCAGACCTCCAGGTCTTCTATGGTTGGTATTGAGATTAAGGGCGTGTGTCTCCAATGCTAGCTGTATCCTTGAACACACAGAGATCTACCTAGTTCTGCTTACCAAGTGCTGGGATTAAAGGCGTGCACCACCACCGCCCTGGCTTTCGCTATGGCTTGCTAATAGCTCTGACCCCTAGGCAACTTTATTTATCAACATACAAATAAAATCACATTTCAGTACAAATAGAATACCACTATAATATGTACCCAACAAGGGCAGCAGCACCAGGGAAGAACTGATAAAATGTCAACATTAGGTCTACCCAGACTTCATGAATGAATAGACACAATAGGCATAAGTCAGGATAGGGTTGAATGAGGAGCAACCAGCGCCAACTGTTCATTCCAGACAGCAATTCTCCAAGTTCACACCTTGAACTTCCTAGGTGACTGCTTTGCCATAAAAGCAAAGTCAACACAGTCACGACAGACCATTTGCTCTCGTATCTGCTTGTTCATATAGCGACCGAGGGAGTGGATCCGTTTCCTACCGTGTTCCACCCTTAGAAGCAGCTGACCCCATAGCATCTGCCCGGGGTTCTACAGTGTGGCGCTCTGACTCCTGCAAACCCAAGTCGGTTTTTAAGAGGGCTGTCACTTCTGTCAATGGAAAAACTCTAGACTTAAGGGGGGGTTTCAGTTGAATTCCCTCCATAAGGTTTGTCTGTGGCCAATGCCTGCAGAGGCATTTTTTTCTTGCTAATTGATGTAGGTGGGTCCAGTCCATTGTGGACAGTACCATCCCCTGGGCTAGTGAGTCTGGGCTGTATAAGGGAGCTGAGCGAACCAGAAGAACAAGCCAGTAAAGCAATGTTCTTTGGTAGTTTCTGCTTCCCTCAATGGGCTATAGCCTGTAAGATGAAGTGATCCCCTTCCCGACAAAAGTTGGCTTTGAACAGTCTTAAAACAGAAGCCCAACCAGGACAGCAGGTAGGGCACTTGGGCTCAGCCAAGAGAGCAGGCAGACATTGCCCCTAAAAAGACTAAGGTTTGTCCAGAGTCACACACTTTAGACACTAGAAAGACAAAGTAGCCTTAAGTAGCTTTTCCCAGACCACACACAGGCCCCTTTCTGTAACACAGTAGATACAGATCATCCCACCCACTATCCCTAGAGACTGAAATTGCCCAGACCCCAGCAGGAGATGGAGCCATGAGTCCCATGTGACCTTACTATCCAGAGGCTACCTGATTGGACGGAGGTGACCCACCTGACCTTAAGGCCTGTTGACCACCCAAGACTCTGCTCAGCAGAAAGCTCAGTCAAGTCAGAAGTGTGTGAATGGAGACTATCTAGCAAGGGCAGTCCTTGGAATCCCCTGCATTGTTAGACGAGCATCAGAGGAGCCAACTTAAGAATTTTTTATGTAGTTTTCATACAGTATATTCAGATTACAGTATCCCCTCTCCCCCCCTCACCTCCCAGATCCTCTCTGCCTCATCCAACTCCATGCCTCCTTCCCATCTCTCAACAGGAAAAGAAAACCAAGTATGTCATGGAGTACATACAACTGTTAAAACACACAAAATTGAAAACATACAAGCAAGAAGACCAGTAAGGTAAAAAAAAAATGCCCAAACAAAGCCCTGAGTCTCCACAGACACCAATTCATTTTGTGTCTGGACACCTACTGGTGGGCAAGAGACCTGGCCTAAGTGTGGGGGTTTTATACCAAGAGAATTCCCTTGGAGAAGCTGACTTTTCTTTTATCAAGAGTTGTCAACTGGAGATAGCTTCTTGGTTAGGGATGGGCTTTGTATGTCCACTTCCCCCCCTCAGCGCTGAGACCCCATCTGGTTTGGACCTGTGCAAGCCCCGGGCATGCTGCCACAGTGAGTTCACATGCCCATCAGTCCTATGGTGTCTGGAAGACTTTCTTTGGGGTCATTCAACTTCCAGCTCTTCCAATCGTTCCGCCTTCTCTTCCACATAGTTCCCTGAACCCTAAGGGGAGGGAGGGGGTGGGTGTGATCAAGACATCCTGTTGAGGATCGAGTGTTTCAGGGTTTCTGGCACGTTGCACATTTGTGAGTCTGACAGTTCCTGTGAGAAGCCAGGCCTTTTAACTTGGAGCCTGTAGTTCCCCAGTTCTCACCCACGTGCTGTTCTCTTGATACCCCAACATGAGCCTTGCTCTAACAGCAAGGACTATGGCCCTACCAGTCCTGTCCTTCTCATAGCTGCAAAGCTTGGGTGATGAGAACATGAGGCATTCTTGGCCCTCCACGATGGTGGTGGGAACACATCATACTGCCATGGACACCTCACAGCAGTGACATTAAGCCCTCAGTAAGTAACACATCTGGCAGATGCAGCTCACACAGAAAAGGTGGGTGAGCCAGACTGTCAGTGATATCAAGTCCCCAGTGGTAGGAACCACGAGCACCAAAAGCTAAGGAGTGCCCTCAGACTGGCATTGCTATTAGCCAACTTTGAGTGGCATAAGATTCTGTTCTCAACACCCAATTCTGTATTAGGGTTTCAGCAGCATGCTGCTTTGGCATGATTTATTTATATGAAGTTTATGAAATTTAAGACCTAGACTTTGACAATGGCACACTAGGTTGTTACCTGCACCTGCCTCCTGAGCCCAATCTTGGAGGCCAGACAGGTGCACACACCATACTTAGAAAACCTTTTCCTTTTCATACACAGGCCAGAGTCTAGACAGTCAGAGCCATGTAAGACCGAGATAACCACAGGGCTAGACCCCACACAGCTGAGCAACCTCTGACTGTTCCAAGAACAGTTGCCTCAACTTTAGCCTTTTCTGCACCTGGGTTCCAGCATCCCTTCTTGGCAAAAGGCCGGTGCCTGAGATTTCACCTGACAAGGATACACTCTGGAAAGCAATGCCAGAATGGTTCCTCTGGTGTTTGGTGCTAAAACATGCATGCTGGCCATCCATCCACGAAGCCGATGTGTCAAAAACGTAAGATACCGTGGAGTCTCGTTCCAGTGAATCACAGCTTGCCGATAGCCTGACTTAGGCACCTTAAGACTTAAATGACTTTACCCCAGACTAGAGAGAGCTTTAGCAGGAAGACTAAGGATGCAAAGTCATAGAAAGCAAGATCTTTCTTTGGGAATGTCACACAGGGATCCCAAATCTCTAGGAGAACCATTCCTTGCACTTTCCTGGTGAAAAAAAATGCAGCAAGAAGGAGACAGCACCATGCTGAAGCCATGTTTAAAAATGAATTTCATTTATGGGCCAAGGATGTGACCCAGTGTAGAAAAGCCCTTGATGTAAAAGTCTGATGACTGGTTAAAAATCCCTGGAACCCATGTTAAAAAAAAGCCAGGTATGGTGACATGTGTCTAATGTCACCATGCCTCCAGGGACAGGAGACAAAGACCAGAGACTCCCAGAAGCTGATGGTCCAACTATCCCGGAGTAAACAATTTTGCAAAATGAGCAACTCCCACGAGAATGTCTCCAGTCTCCAAGCATATGCACCTTCAGCATGTACGATGCACACAAGCAGTTTTCAGAAAGAAACTTAGGTTTGTTATAATCCACACTATACTAATCTGCTATGGATTATTGTACTTAGTAACATATCCATGCATGTTGGCATAAGTCTAAGAATGCTAAGACAGTTTTAAAACTCTGAAGTGTTTAAACAGGGTTTGTACTGTATTTTTTCCCATAATTTTTTTTTGATTTGGGAGTGTCACATTGCGAACCCTGAACATACTCATTTCAAGTCCTCCCAGATCCAACCCCTCCTTTGGGGACATACCCCCAAAAAAGGAGAACAGTAAAACATCTAATTTGTGTTGACCATCTACTCACTGGAGCATGGTCAAACTCTGGTGGCCAGCCCCTTAAAGAAAACAGTCCTGGGCTAGAGAGATGGTTCAGTGGTGAAGTGCACGGATGTTCTCTTGCAGAGGACCCAGGTTCTATTCCCAACATCTACATGGCAGCTCACAACTGTAACTCCAGTTCGAGGGGATCTGACATCCTTTAGAGACAGTACATGCAGGCAAGACACCAATGCACATAAAAAAAACCTCTTAAAAAACCCTCATTTAGGGGGCTGGAGAGATGACTCAGTGGTTAAGAGCACTATCTGCTCTTCCAGAGGTCCTGAGTTCAATTCCCAGCAACCCCATGGTGTCTTGACCATTTAGAATGAGAGCTGATGCTCTCTTCTGTCATGTATGCATACATGCAAGTAGAGTGCTCATATACATAAAATACATAGGAAAAAACCCAGAGTCCTTCCCCACCTGCACCCTTGTCAGGGCCCTCAGTTGTGGAGAGCTACACTTCAGCATCCTTACCAATTTTTAAAAGTTCTTTGAGCTACATCTTTAAAGGAGTCTTTGCAATGGTCCTCTGAAGATCCCTCAAGTTTCAGTAGCAATAATATAAATGTAGAAAGATGAAATTGTGTTTTCAGATGATCTCCTTCAAACCAGTAATCCTGCCTTAGCCTCCCCCAGCAACAGCTCTGGTATAAAGGCATGAAACCACCATGCTCAGCTGACAAGACGTTCCTGTTCTATAACTTGTGGAATATTAGTTGAAGATGTGTTACATTTGCTAGTGCTGTGGTGCAAAGATGTGTTGCATTCTTTTATGCTGCATTTATTTAACTCTGGACCTGTGTTACTTTGTCTGAAACACCCGATTGGTCTAATAAAGAGCTGAATGGCCAATAGCTAGGCAGGAGAGGGACAGGTGGGGCTGCCAGGCAGAGAGAATGGAGAAAAAAAAGAGTGGGAAAATGAGAGAGGACACCAGGAGCCAGCCACCCAGATACACAGCAAGCCATGGAATAAGTAGTAAAGAAAGGTATTTAGAATAGAGAAATTATCCCATCTACCTTTTGTCTCTGGGCTTTTAAAAAGAGCTGACTAGAAATAAGCCAAGCTGAGGTTGGGCACTTGTAAGAATAAGTCTGATTATTTGGGAGCTGGGTGTGGGCCTCCCAAAGATCCAAAAGAATAAAACACAGAAGTTATTTTCTGAACAAGGATATAGACATGGACCTGCTTGCAAGATCCATCAACAGCCTGGGCCAACCATGAGACTTGGCACCAGGGTACTTAGAAACTTTTAGAATGAACTTTCCAAGGAACTTAAATTTGGGGAGGGGGCCTGGATTTGACACTCTAGTCTGAGCTGTAACTAAAGATTCAATCTCAAAAGACTTGGCCCATCTCAGAAAACAGGTTGACCAAGTTCACTCATAGGAGAGGGTCCTGGCAGGGTACAAGTAGGATACTTTGTCTTCTCACTGGTTTTATGTTTTATGACGCCATGGGCTGCCATGACAGTCATACCCTCTAACCTCTTGTCTTCCTCTGTGTTTTCCCATTTGTCCTCCAGCAGGTTTTTCATGTCTTAAAAATCTAGGTTCTGCAGCTAACACACTTTTTTCAATGCATTTTGATATCTCCCCTCAGTCTATCTTGGAAGTCATCCGGTAAGCTTTATACATAAATCCATGTATTACCACGCACAGTGGGGGCAGGGCTCTAACTCCTCTGGCCAATGCTTGAAGCTGAGGCTGTGCCCGGGTTTACTACCTGTGTCTCGCCATCCATCCTGAAGTGTCTGGCTTGGTCTAGACCAAAAAATCAGTTGGGCTTAAACCAAAGCCCACGTCCAAGGCCACATATCTGGATGCCAACCTCATTCTAGTTTGAGACTACCAGAGCCCCACATTGAACACATGCACTGCACACACATTCCGCCCATCTCCAGCCCAGAATTCCCTCGACTCTTACCACAAAGGGTCAGAGACTTGCTAACCAACTCAGAGAGGCTCCAGCATAGTTTGCTGACCTGTGTTCAAGGAAGAAGGTGAGGTCTGAGGCATGCCCAGAGGCCCTGCTGAGAAGGATAGATCCTTATGCCAGGGATGGTGTCGAGGACTCCAAACATGGCTACCCTTTTGCACTGGACAGTCAGGCAGAGGTGGGGGGGGGGTGTTCAAGTACAAGGTTTGTGACCCACCGGGAGTGACCACTGTCCTTATTCCCATGGAAATCCTGAACACATGCCACAGAGAAGTCTATCAACTTGACACAAGCTACAGTCAAGGAGGGAGCCTCCAGTAGTGTCTTCAAGAGAAATCCGAGATGACCCCCCCCAGATGACAGTCTGGGGGGGGTCTTGATTGGAATCATTTTCTCTGCCAGTTTAAGAATTAGGAGCCAAGCAAATTGTCTAGGAGGCAACGGGTGGCAGCAGAGAAATCTGACACCAGAGAATCCATTTAAGAATTAGTTTATTGGAGGTGAGGAAAACTCTTGTAGACAGAATGACTAAGTTGAAAAAAATCCAGTCTTTTCAAGGACTGGGGTTCTAAGTCTCTTAAGTCTCTTAAGAATTTTCCTTCCCTAATTTGGGGTTGGTCAGTTTGGTGGGGATCTGGGATGGCCAATTTGGCCCAGTGTGTGGTGTGTGACTTATCGTGATCCTCCTTAAACTTGTTGAGCCAATCCATCAGCAGGGTGGTAGGGGTGAGGTGATCTCTGCTAGTGGAAGACAAAAAATCCAATAAGGCCTTTGTTTCCAGCTGCAAGGCTTTTTGTCTCAAGTCAAGAGGGTGTGGAAGGAGCTGGCCCATCTCGAGAGTTCACCATGATTACCTTGCCATGGCCCTTCTCCTCATCTGTCTTGCCTACCAGGAGTCTAACTCCTAGTTGCTTACCTCCTTAAGATCAGACTGTAGGCAAGCCCATAGGGCATTTTTGTAACTAGTGATTGGAAGACCCAGCCTCCTGGGGGGTTGTGTACCATCTCTGGACTGGTCCAAGTCCTGGGGTGGCTGACATCTGTAAGAAAGCAGGCTGAGCAAGCCACTTAAGCAGCACCTCCAACTTCCAGACACAAAACCCATGACCCTGAGATTAAGAGTCTTATGCTCTACCAGCTGAGCTAGCCAGGCTCTTAACATTTCCAGGTTTCAATGGGTTGGGGAAATAGTTTAAATTATTTGGTTATCTAAGATAATCTTCACACTTCAAGGCTGATAGCACTTAAGGAGTCAGTGCTGGGATCTTGACTGATGCCAGCTCTGACCAGTGAGTCTTTCTCCTTGGGTCTGACATCTCAAATTTAGGATATGAAATACAGACTTAAAAATTAAATCACCAAAACTTCAGATGATTCACTTAAGAGTCTTCCTAGACTAGGCTTAGCCTTGAACTCAGATCCAACCTGCCTCTAACCTTCTGAGTGCTGAGGTTAAAAAGGCACACACACCAACCATGCCCAGCTTCAAAGCTTTAATAGGTCTATAGAATTAGGCCCTCCCTCCAAGGAGAGTGATGCCTGAATAACCAGTTCCTGAATGCCATTACTAAGGGTACCATGATCCTTGGGGACAGAGACTTGGGGCAGACCAGGACGGGCTCTGAGGTATCAATTACTGTCACTAGAGACTGCCATCTCCAAAGGGCTGACAAGCAAAAATTACAAGCTGGAGGTCAAGAACTTTGGCACACTTAACCTCAGAAGTGTAAGTCACAAACCACATAGCTCTTCATACTCAACTCCTCACCAGCACATACTGGTCATTGGCAAATACCACACGCAAAGCTTGGTCTGTTTTCCTGATATTAGAAAGGACGTAGCATGAGGTCCTAAGAAACTCCCACCATCTCACACACACCCCCACCACCACTTTCAACCTACATCCAAAAATATAAGTTGCCTGCTTGCAAGGACACGGTCAGGATCAGGCCTGTGGAGCATTGAAGAGGTGGAGGCAGTCGTTGGTGCCTCACCCGAGATTCTAGCTGCTCTGGCAGCCTTTGTATGCAATTCTGCTCTAATTGCATGGGAAGCTCCCTGGAGGTACTAAGCTCCCTGGAGGTACTAAGCTCCCTGGAGGTACAGAAGCTAGAGAAGGAGAATTGAAGGAAGCTTCCATCTGTATGGCATGAGGAGAGGAGGACACTAGGGGCCAGCCACCCAGCTACACAGCCAGCCATGGAGTAAGAAAGAAAGAAAAGGAAAAAGCCCAGAGGCAAAAGGTAGACTGAATAATTTAAAGTTAAAAGGCAAGAAACAAGACAAACTAAGGTCGGGCAATTGTAAGAAGACTCCCTATGATTTATTTGGGAACTGGGTGATGGGACCCCCCAAAAAAGAGCAAAGGGGTAAAAGCAAAAGCAACCAACTACATTTTGGCACCCAACATGGGACACAAAACCCATGACCCTGAGATTCAGAGTCTTATGCTCTACCAGCTGAGCTAACCAGGCTCTTAACATTTCCAGGTTTCAATGGGTTGGAAAAATAGTTTAAATTATTTGGTTATCTAAGATAATCTTCACACTTCAAGACTGATAGCACTTAAGGAGTCAGTGCTGGGATCTTGACTGATGCCAGCTCTGACCAGTGAGTCTTTCTCCTTGGGTCTGGCATCTCAAATTTAGATGTGAAATACAGACTTAAGTGAATCTGAAGTCTTGGCAATTTGATTTTTTTAAGCATCTTCCTAGACTAGGCTTAGCCTTGAACTCAGATCCAACCTGTCTCTACCTTCTGAGTGCTGAGGTTAAAAAAAGGCACACACACCAACCATGCCCAGTTTCAAAGCTTTAATAGGTCTTTGCAAGTGTGGCTGTTTGCGGTCACACTTCCATAGTTGGTCCCTTACCCCAAGTGTGTAAGCCAGCCCCCAATAAATTTGTGCTTCCCCAGGTTGAGCACTGGTGGAATGACACTTTGTCGTTTGTCATTGGGTCAATGTGGAGGGTGAGTAGGCGTTCCCAGGGAGGAGTTCAAGTCTTTAGAGGTTAAACACATGGGTTGGCAGAACCTAGCCTGATCACCTGCCTGGAAGGTCAAGTCTAGGTGTTCTCAAGGCTTAGTTGCAGAGACTAGAAGACACTATGGATCTCTATCAGTTGTATAGCCTACAATCTCCAAAAATTAGATCCTGAGCCCTGGGCAACTTTGCCCTTGTCTTGAGCTCTTAATTACTTGAGTCAACATTAAGGTAAATTTCACCATTCTGTGTTATATCCAAAACCACTGTTATAGACACTGAAGTTCTCAAAGATCAAGAACTCTTGGGTTGCTGCTTTTTTTGCTTAGACTGCCAGTTTTAAGAACTCTAGAGAGCAGTATGAGAAACATGGGGAACCCCATCCACATTGAACTTGATTAGAGACAAGTGCTGACCACAGACCTTCAATTCCCCACCACAGCTCTCTCCAGGCAAGGAGACTAACCATGTAAAAGCCACTTGGGTGACCCAAGCAGAGCCACTTCCCCAAGTAAGGACCAGATCATGAGACCATAAGTACTAAACCTCTTGAATACTTGGAAGCTGCCAGGAGAGCTACAGAGGACTGCATGTATCCAAGCAAAAAGCTCTCTATGGATTAAGTGTGGGGATGGATTAATAATGTCTGCCACTGGAGCAGGGAAGCACAGTGGCAAGTCTGCCATGAACCATCAGGTTTTTACCCTACATACAGGGAAAATGGGGCTCACTTGAAGTCAGGGTTGGTTCCCCGCATCTCCAATACTATTCTCTAGAGTTCTTAAAACTGGCAGAGTCTAAGCATAGAATAGCAACAAGAGTTCTCTTGAGGATCTTTGAGAAACTCAGTTTCTATAGCATAGACATGGTTTTGGATACAACACAGAATGGTCAAATTCACCTTGTTGACTCAAGTATTTAACATTTTGTTCTGTTTAGGGACCTTGCCACACTGAGTACTTTTCCAGTGATGGACGGACTGGCACAAGTAGCCTCCTGCCCCCCCCACCATTCTGACCCAAAGGGGGCACAGCACACACCCAGTATAGAGATCCTTATCATCACAGGCTATTTTAAGGGACTACAAGCAACAAAGCTGGGTTCTTTCAGACACTGGTCAAGTGGTTGATGGAAATTGGACCATTGTCACAGGAGCAGGAGATAAAATCTGAAGTGATGATTTCCACCTGTGCTCAGTCAGATCTAACCAGAAAAGTGAGCAGAGGGGTGGCTTTTGGGGGACTTAAAGGCAACTGCCCCCTGAGGCAGGATGTGTTGTTTACAACATTGTTAATAGTGTTCATATGGCCCCACTATAGAAAGGGCTTGACTAGTCTATTTGAGCATCCTCAGTCTCCAAGTCTCAACTGCAGCTGACCGCTCTGGACACTGTAGACCTGTCCCCTCAGCTCCAAGGTAGGTAAGCCAGGAACATGTGAGAAAAGGCAGCACAGCTTCCCCCACACCGTGAGGCATCCAACCCAGTGTGCATGCCCTTGTGTAAGCCAAGAACACGGTCAGAACCTGGGTTAAGTTGGGAGTTTGACTTTTAGACTCAGAAGTCAAATTCAGAATGAGGGTTCAGTGGCTCACCACTGTTGGCTTGAAGGTTAGCTGAGCTCTATGGGGTAGGAGGGTTCAGGGCCTGGGGCACTAGCCATACTGATGAGCCAAAGACATCAATCCTCCGTACCCAGGACTGAGTTATAAGTGTGAGCTTAGGTTTGCTACCTTCCCCAGGGTGGGGGGTAGAGGGGGGGGAAGGGCCCAGCTTAACACACAAATCTGTTCAGAGAGGACCCTCAGGTTAGTCCTTAAGACTAGAGGATATACTTCAGTCTGTAGTCATTGAAGTTTATCACTTAAAGACTCTTGAATGCTTGGGAGAGCCCCACTGAGTGAAATTCCCTAACAATGATGCCAGTTCCTGACATCCGGTGAGCCTGAGCAAGTCTGTATTTAAATTCCTCTTAAGAGGAGGAACCATCTTCAA